>LIEC01010422.1:6571-53112 GCA_001925005.1 Drosera capensis | reverse complement strand
AGGCTAACTACCTGAGAAGAAAAAAATGAGTTTGATAGAGGGTGTATTTTAACACAGGCCATCAATGTTTGATGGACCATACTATGGTTTCTGGAAAGAAAACACTGAGATCCACATTCAATGTGAGGACTAGCAGCTATAGGGGATCATCCAGAATAGATCATTGAAGATAGAGAAAAAGGATGCTAACGAAAAGATGGTTAAGAAAATAAGAGATGAATACGTTACAAAAGACTTTCAGAAGATGGAGAGGAACGCAATAGTAAGAAAGATTCTCATATGTGGCTTGACTGGGGTGAATAAAAGCAAATCTCAATATGCAATACTACCAAGGAGATTTGGGACACTTTGGAGGTGAAATATGAAGGAATCAGTAAAGTGAAGAAGCAACACTACCAAGTGGATGTATCTTTCGAACATGGGTTTATAATGTCGCCTTAGTCGTACACAACGTTGCTGTAGGATGTACAATATTTTTCTCATTGCACCAAGCTCCGTTGAAACACTATAAAGAACGCATCATCTCCATCGGTTTTGTCGACGGTAATCACTTTGTCCATGTGAAGGATCTTTCGGATTCCCCTATGTCGCTGTTGCTGTCTCTTTGAATCAGTAAAGAGATGAAGCTATAAAAAATGATACAGAAAAAACTTCACGTGAAGGATTAAAGAATATCTTAAACTTTCTAATAAAATCAGACAATAACAACGATTCAATTCAACTACAAGGGGATGATTGAATGAAGTTGTATAATCATACACTTAGACATGTTTAGTTTGTGTGCTTAAAAGAGTTAAATGAAACCATCTCGATAACACTTATATGAGGATGACAACGTATAGTTAAGTGTTTTCTTATCGACCATTGTCAAAGGACAAAGAAGATAACTTGACATGATCCACATCAACCCAACATCATTATCTATTAGCATAGTAAAAAAACAAAAAGTTACATATTGAATAAACAACATAATTTCTTTTTTCCTCATAATTGAGGATGGCAAGATCACACTAAGTATGTGTTTAAAAAAGCAAAAAAGAACCTTATAGTTGAGGACGACGTCCCAACCCCTACTTTGCAAGACAAGATCACACTCAATTTATTTTGTCCCAATGCCTATTGAAAAGGCAACTCCAAATTTGTTGTCATAATAGCCGAGGACGACGTTCCCACCCCTTCTTTGCAATGAGAGTTTGATCCACAATATTCTCTATAAATTCCGTGATAACATGAGGTTTCAATCCATTCCATTCTATCTCATCCTTTCTTCTAAACACTATTCTATCACTCTATCAACTATCATAGCAGTACAGACTGGTATTGTAACGCCCCTGAATTTTCTATCCAATACCTGCCAAACACGTGGCGTTACCGCCGCTCCAAAGTTTCTTCGAAGTAAGGCGACAAAAATACAAGGGGTTTAAGTATCAGAAACATAGGATCTAGAATAAATATCAAACTTACATCGTTATCGGATTCAGAAATAAATATCCACTTACATTGTCTTCAATTACATGAAAGTCAATGTCTAGAGAGAAAGGTTAATATTACAACAAGTCGAACTCATTCATTCTTGCTAAGTAACGGACCCTTCCTCGAATCTTTATTACCTGAAACGAACATGTAACCGTGAGCTCGAAAGCCCAGTAACACAGGATACACATCCATCTCAGGGGTCTGGCATGCTTATTATATCATGCATTTCCCATGCGCAAACAGAATGCAATGCAAGCAACACCGAGCAATCATATGCCAAGCAGGAACACATAAATTACACACAAGGTAATATCTCAAGTTAAACCGGTAAATCTTTTATTTTTCCATCGTCAAAAGCCTTTATTAGGGGTTTTTAAGGCTCGTATATATTTCGTATCAATTCCTATTAATTCTCATTATTTTTACAGGTTAATGACATGTTCTGACATGCCATATTGATTCTCAGGATTTTTTCAGGTAAACCACGTGCTTTTGTCACGTTATAATAATTCTTATGATTTTTACAGGTTAATAACATAGGAGGAGTTACAACAAGAATTTAACGTTAATAGTATCGTCATACTAATAACAATTAAACAAACAGGATTGTCGCTGCAGACGACCCATGATGGTTAATAATAACCAAACACGGCCACCAAGTATATTTCAATTGATGCCGCTGCATGCACGCAAAGGGAATTTCTATCCCTCCCTAACTAGTCAGGACTCGTAACTCTCCCAGTTATTATCATTTACAGGAATATCCTCATTGTTCAGGTTAATTAAACATATTAATTTCATGTATAACAGGATTCAAGATTTTCAGACATATAATATGAAATTAATCATATTAATCCATGTATAGCACGTGACCATCATGGTGTTCGTAATTCGAGATTTCAGGCAGATAATATGAAATTAATCATATTAATCCATCTATAGCAGGTGACCATCATGGTGTTCGTAATTCGAGATTTCAGGCATATAATATGAAATTAATCATATTAATCCATGTATAGCAGGTGATCATCATGATGTTTCATAAATTTATATAACGCTATATTTTATAACGTTCTTAATAATTTTCAGGATTAATAATTCGTTACAAAAATAATATCAACAAGCACAGGATATCACACATCAAGAGCAAGCAAGCAATATTCAGAAATCGTTATTAAAATTCTATAATATTCTACAAGTTACATCGTTACCCTTTAGCAAACCAATCAAAGCAATCAAGCACATCACACTTTTATTCTTTTTATTTATCATGCAAGTAAGTGATCACATAATCACATAAATCAAATCACGCATACGTAATTTAGGGTAACGACGTGTGTTACCTTATCATTTATATAATCCCCAAGCAATTCCAAGCTTAATTCTACTCCTTGCCCCAAAACAACAATGCAAGCTCCAGTCAATGTTGACAGATCAATTATCTTCTAGGCACCTTGTTTGCATGTATAGATCAAGGCATCTGCAAGTGTAAGCCTTCCTTCCGCATCAGTATTGCTTACCTCAATTGTCTTCCCATTTGAATGAGTCACAATGTCTCCCGGCCTCATGCCAGTTCCTCTTTCATGTTTTCACAAACAGCAACCACAAAATGGCCTTCAACTCCGGGAGGCTTGATTTGGCCAATAGCCTTCGCTGCACCTAACACTGTTGCTGAGCCTCCCATATCAAATTTCTTCAGCTCAATCAAGCAGCCATGCTTTGCAACTGACGTAACTGCTTTTACCAAGGCCGATTATCCTCTCTTTCACCACGCCAAGATTTTTGAACTACATGGCGCTGTTCCCATACGTATCAAAAGTATCTACAATGATCTATATCATTACGTCTTGGAAATCTTCTTACCCTCGTATCATCAGGAAGATAACTTGACACTCGACAGTAGAGTTGTGGAGACCCTGTCAATGTTGACCCAGCAAAATTTCCAGAATCTGCGCTATCTTACACATGGAGAATTTAATCAGAAACATTGTCTCTCTGACAAGAAAACATCATCCTCTTCTTTAGATGGGAGACTTAACCAAGTGAATCACGATTACAGATCCCTGGAAAAGAATTCTCAAGAGGAGACATCGAGGGATTCAAACAAGGTGGAGGTTCATGAAAACACACAGAAAACACTGCCTCTTTTTAGGGAGGATAGCTTCAAGTTGACGATGAACTAGGAAGACATGGGCGAAATAAATGGAGAGGTGTTTCTTGAAAACGAGCACCCAAGCATCGTTGAAGGCGGAGCAGATTCATCCATCTGGGATCATCATCCTTTTGGAGTTGCAAAAACTTTGAAGTTTGAACTGGGACTGTCAATATCATCCTTAAACATCTTGAATGATGCAGCTTCACTCGACAAGCTTCCTTCATTCTGTGAATGCAGGAACTAATAGCAGGTACAAGATTCCCATAGAAACCTTAAAGCCCTTCACATGTTGAGCTTGCATGGGCAAGGTGTCAAATTGAGCCTCTGATACAAAACTCTCCTCTAATGATAGGACATAAACTCTGGATTTATACGGAGAAGAGAGAAGAGCTCATCCTTTTCTTTACCGCCGGAATGGCATATGAGCAATTCAAAACTTTTCGAAAACTTCAGTCTCCGTGTATATCATCCAACAAATGCTCTGCTACTATTAAAAGACCCGCTTTGACGGAGAGCAGAACAAGATCGAAGACCCGAGCAAGTTAGGCATTTCGTCGAACAGTTCATCTGCATAGGTGTTTTTCAGGCCAGGCAGGGCGACGCTGGTGCGGCTGTGGTCATCGATCGTCGGGCAAGTTTCGGCAAGGCCGCTGCAGGTGGTGGCAGACGGCAGCCGCATTGGGTGGTCGTGATTTCGAGTTAAACGAGGCGAAATCGAGGATGGCTGGGCGTCGGTTCATGCCTAGCTGTTGGTGGCAGCCATGAGGAGGGTCTCCGACGAGTGTGAAGAAGAAGCGATGTCGGGCGAATTCTGCCTCGGCAGCGGTGACACGTGTGTGGGCACTGGTGTTCGTGACAATGCATTTCAGAGAAATGACGTGTGTTTCACGTCGTTGTTGGGTGAATCTATATTCAATTTGGTTTGAACATGTTGTTGCGATATTTACGAAAGCAATTGAGAATTTCACGGGATTCTCAAATCAAATCAAACCGATAAAAATATCTTATCGTATCTACATAAATATTTATTTATTTTTTTAAAATTTTCAGGATATTACAGATATGACAATTACAAGATCAATATCATGTTATATTGTGGAGATAGTTGGTTCTTCGACCCAACGAACGGGAGGTTCGATGGATTGAAGGATTAGTGATGTATTTCCCTGCCAAGATTTTGCTCTTTAATTATAAAAATCTAAAAGGGTAGATACGTGACATGGATCATTTCTTTCGTATAACAACAAAAATGAAAATAATCTACGCCAATCACAACTCGAATGTAACGAATTACGTGCTGATCAACAACGAAAACAAATTGTTGTTGTTGCTTCACTTCTGTCATCGAGAAATAAAAATTGTCTAAATTTTTGTTATAGATGGTGAAAGAAAAAGAGAAAGACCAAAACGAAAAACAAGATTTGGGGACTCGATACAAACTAACCAAACAAACAAGATTTGAAGATTTCAACCAACCAACTATGACGACGAGATGTATTAATTTCTTCGCCAACAAGTGTTGAATTATTGCACGGACAAAAGACGTTGGCAACGAAGATGACGAGTCTGATGCCATAGCGCTGCTGTTAGCGATAAACCAAAACCAGAATGGTTCTAGTTCGTCAATGGATATTGACGTTATATTCTATTATGGAGGTCTATGCTGTACAGCTCCAATAAAATTAGAACAAGATTGGTCCATTTACGATGGAAGGACGAAGGTCGTGTCCGTCAGTTGTGCATCACATCTAGTTGTCTTTCATCATATTGATTTTCATTTCGAGACCATATGGCAGATGGCACAAGATCCATTAAAAAAAATAGAATTCTACCATGTTACCAATGACATAAAACATTGCAAATCTGAAGTAATCGAGAGCTCATATCTTTTGAGGGAACTATTTCGTTTTAAAAAATATTTAGGTATAAATCCTATCATATTTGTCAAAGGATTCGATCTTTGAAATCGACTCTTTTCATCAATAAAAATATATCTTCAATTTGTGTGTTTGATTGAAATGATTATTCTTAAAAATTACGATAATAATTAATAATAATTTTAAATTATAAATATAAACATTGAAATGAAACAACATACCAAACCGACCTTGAAATAATAAGGTGATATATACAATAAAAACATTACTACCGCTAGCATTCTAACACATTGCCCAAATCGCTTCTCTTATTAGCTATTTGGGAACTATCTGTAAAACGCTATAGCGTGTAATAGCTTTTATACAACAAAATACATATATAATGCTACAAGCTATAACGTTTTATAAACTAGTTTTCAAATAACAATTCCTCGTTTTAAAAAAGATGTTCCCAGTAAAAGACCCGAGTGAAAAACAAACGGCTCATATTCTCCATTTCAAAACAAACCGCCGGTCCACTCTCATCCAGTCATCCTCACACACCCATCCACATCATCCCGATGCTTCCTCTCCAGTAAATTCTCCTCTCTCCCACCATGGCCGCCGCCGCCTCAACCAGCTTCTCCTCCACCACCACCTTCTCCGCCGCCCTCCGCTTCCACCCTCTCCACCACCACCACCACACCCACACCCACCCCACTCCCCTCTCTCTCCGCCTCCCCCGCCGCCACCTCCCCTCCCAAACCACCCTCACTCCGCTCTCATTCCAACGCTCCGACTTCGACGGCTTCACGAACTGGGCCAAATCCCCGGAAACGTGGAAGGACGCGTGGAGGAACGCGAACGACGGCTTCGAGAGACTCGTGTTTGAGTCGAGGAAGGCGGCGGAGCGACTGGACCGGCGGTACAAAGTGTCTGTTAGGGTCGCGGAGGCGGCGAGAGGTGTGGGGGAGAGGGCGAGGGTGATTGATCGGAAACTGGAGGTGTCGAGGCGCTGGAGAGAAGTCGAGATGGATTTCAAGACCAATTTCCCTAGGGTTTGTGTTTGATCGAGATTGAATGTGTTCTCCTTGTGTTGATTATTTGTTTTGTTTGTGTTGACATTTGTTGATCTGTGTTGGAATTCGAGGTGGATTTCAAGAGGAATTTCCCCCAGGGTCTGATGTTTTGTGTTGGAATTTGTTTGTGTGAAATGGAAATGGATGTGTGGTGAATTGTGATGTAGGTTTTAAGTAGTAATTGATAGCTTGAGCTGATGGCGTTGTAGTTGCAAGGTGTGAATTCTTGATAGGGTTTAGCAGCAGCGTGATTCGGATGCTTGATAGGGGTTGGAGACTCAGGGTTTCGATTCGTAATAGCGGTTGTAGCTGTATGACTTGGATTCTTGATAGAGGGGTTAGCCTCTGGATTTGGGTTCTTGATCGGAGTAGGGGCCAAAGGATTTGGATTCTTGATAGGAATTGCCACAATATGTTTGTTTGAGTGTTGAATTTAGATGGTTTGTTACCTGCTGAGTTGTGTTGGTATGTTGTAGATTATACCTACTAGTCGAATGCTCAGATTGAAGGGGCTTTAGTCCCTAGATTCAATTTCTTGATAGCGGTCGGAGTCGTAGATTTGGATTATGATGGCGGTTGGAGCAGAAAAGTTCAAGCTTGTGACCTTACATCATAACTTGTGTGACCCCAGGTTGAGTAATTGGCACTAGCAAAGCTTGAACTGATGGTAGATGATCCGAAGTTAGTTTGTTGACAATAAGAATATGCTTTTCCATTTTATGGATTCAGATAGCATTAGCGCTCGAGTGGATTTTGGCTAAGCATGTTGTAGCAGGATTGTTTGTTTGTGTCAAGTGTTGAATGCTTGAGCTACTGAATTTGGCTATGTTGTTCAATGTGGTAGAGTTGGTGTCATAGGGCCAGTGTCGAAGTTTTTTCTGTAACATGGATTAAATTCGATGGGGGTAAAACGATAAATACTACTTTGTCTCTGATATATGTTTTTCTTCGTGAGATGTTAAGAACTTTGCGGTTAGATATATTGGAACTATATGATATTCTGAACATTCCTGAAATATACATAATCATTTGCCAATGTATGTTCTTCTTGGTCTATATAAAATGTTGGATTATGATTTTCACTTTCATGTTTTAATTTTACGTGACATGTTCTAATGTTCTTGATCTTGGTATGTTTGATGATTGCAGTATAGGAGGCAGGTTGGTGACTTCTTAAATACACCTTTGGGAAGAGGTTTCACTGTGAGTATCTGAATTCCTCCACTATGAGTTAAGATTGGACTGCCTTCCCAAAACTATTCTATATTAGTTTCTAAGGTTATATATGCATCTGACACTACCATAGCATCTGCATTTCTTACATTTTAGTTTTGTTGTATTTTGTGTTTGTTTCTCTATTGAGCATATCGTTTATGCTGCTTTTCTAGCTGGTGTTATCTTGATATGTTAACAGCCATTTAAAGTTAATCATTGAAGAACTGTTGAATCGTATGCAACATGATCAATTCACTCTGCTTCGCGATTGAGAGACCTAGTAAATGGTAGTACTATTTTGGTTGTAATTTGTAAGTCGTCCAACCTATTACTCAATTGTCTTGCTGCTCTTACACGTATTGTGGCTATTCAATGGGATGCCGTAGAGGGTATGGTAGATCCACCCAACACTTTCAACAGAGTGCGAAACAGGGTATTTCATATTTTAATATGATCAATTAGTATGAGTAGAATTGTGTAATTGTATAGAAATTATGGTAAAAATCACCAAGTGATGGCTTTTGACGGATGATGTCTAGCTGTTTATCCTAGAATATGAGAGAAATATATGTGGTATACTGGTATCTGATGCGCATGGACCTTTATCATCTTTCCTCTATTGTGTTGCCTGATGCGGGTGTGATATTTTATTCCCAATGGCTGTAGCCTGATATGGTTGTGTATGTTCATTTCTGTTGTGTACAGACGATCTTCTTTCTGTGGTTTGCTTTATCTGGCTGGATGTTTCGGGTCCTTTTCTTTGCAACTTTTTTCCTACCGTTGGCTGGCCCATTCGCATTCAGCGCTGTTGCCAATAAATTTGTTGTTCAGGTAACCTTACTATCTTGATCTGTTGAGCTTTTAGTTTTAAAGCTATAAATTTACAATCTGGTACCTCTTGTCTTACAATATAAAATGCACATGTTTCCATTCATGGGTTGCAACTTATGTCGTAATGGAGAGGCCAACCTGATGTGTTTGGGATCCTTCGGTCTCACGACTCAAGCTGTTAAGTTCAAGTCAAGATGTGGTGACCTTGTTGGGTGTACACTCGTATATTTTTCTCCCCAATATTAAGATTCTGCAGCCGCATGCAAATTCCTAATCAGATCCAGTTGAGATGAGCAGCTTTCATGAGGCCTCATCATGTCTCAGTTGCTGTTTAATAGGAACCCTTGGCTTCATGCTCAAATTCAAACACTTTTATCCTTTCCTGACTCCTGGCTTTGATGTGATTTTTGCATCACATTTTTCTCCCTCCTCTTTAACTTGTTCATTTTCTGATCCTATGGCTCAATTACTTCTTTTTCCTGTCATCTTTGTTCAACTTCTATTGTAAATTGTTTAATCTTGCAATTTCTGTAAGCGTTTTCTATTTTTTGAATCATGAGGTTTTTCCTTCCTCGTGTAATTGTTGTATTAACCAGAATTGTTTATCTTTCTCCTGTAGTGGTCATATTCATCTACTGTTTAAGGGTATTATATTAGCAGCTCCTATTAAACCGAATGGATAAAACAGCAGCACCAAAACACTATTTTCTTATAGTTTCTTTCTTTTCCCCTGTTCGGTCTCTGTATGAAATGTTGCCTTTTTGCCCTTCCTAGTTTTTTTAATGAACTGTTGTAACAGTATATCGCGTGAAACTTGCAACAGGGAGCTTGTCCATCATGCAAGAAGGAGTTCATAGGTTACAAGAGTCAAATAATAAGCTGTCGAGGCTGTGGAAACATCGTCTGGCAGCCGAACAACGATCCCTTCGGAAAGAGCAACAAGGGTGATGGCAAGTCGAAGCCTCCGCAACAGATCATAGATGTTGAATACGAAGAGAGATGAATCAACTTGTATAAACCATGCTTGACTCAAAAAGATGATCCATTTCTGGCAGAATTTCCTATTCCCATGCCGCAGTGTCATCAGTGCCTATTCTGTTTTCCTATTCCCATGCTGCAGTGTCATCAGTGCCTATTCTGTTTGTATCGCACGTGGAAGAAAGACGAGCACCCTGTAGATATCCTGTCCTGCACGCCTTGATGAAATGAAACTGGAAGGGATGGTATCAACCATTGTTTTCCAATTTTGTTGTATCTTTGTCAATGTTATACTTCTAGATGAACTCGCTTGTACAACTACTTTAGATTGTACATATACCATAGTGGTGATGTCATGGTTCGTATCCACATTTTCCGTTATTGGTGTTAAAAGGTTTTGTTCAAATGCTATCATGTGGCTGTCTAGTGTCTTCAGGATCGATCTCATTGTTCGGTTCATTTGATGAGTTAGTTTTCATGGTTGTGGTATGAATGGAAGCAAGTTCCATGGGAGATTGGTTTGATGAGGGTGTTTATAAAGGGAACTGTCTGCTGCGATGGCCCCAAGATTTTGGAGCCGAGCTGAGCTTCAATTGAAGAAGCTTGTCGATCAAGAGTTCCATGGCAAGGACTCATACCTCTCTTCCACCTCTCCAGACAAAGAATAAGCCACAAGCAATTGTCCACGGGACACCTCAAAGCTGAATTCAAGGTTTTTTGTTATAATTTTAGCTGTAATTGTTATTCTTTGGACGTTGTAATGCAAATTGTTTACAAGATTGCTTTACATGAATGCAGGATATCAAAATTCAGAGCATGTCAATTTCTCAGAGGAAGTTGGGAACGAGATGGAAGAGATCTTCTCCTTCATCAGCCTACAAACATCTGCGGCAGATGGCCTGAGGCTGGGCAAATTGTGGAGGCAAACCGCGGCAAGGGAAGCCATGGATGTTGCTTCCTCCATGTCAATATCCGCGATGATTCTCCTGTCGGCCATCGCCACCACCATCTCCACGTCAAGATGGTTACTCTTTCGCACAATCAATGCCAGCATTCTCTGTTCCTTAGAGGAAAATGCCTCCAGCCCAGTGATCAATTCTAGTATGATGATCCCGAGGCTGTAGATATCATTCTTCTTCGAGGCGAGCCCAGTCATCAGAAAGTGCGGATCGATGTACCCTGGTGATCCCATCAGGTTGACGGATTTCATCACAGTAGATGAGAAGCCCAATTTGGCTGAGCCAAAGTCACAGAGCTTGCAGTTGAGTTTGGAGTCCAGGAGTATGTTGGAAGACTTGACATCTCCATGGACTACGTGCAGGCTGCATCTATCGTGAAGGTACTCGAGTGCTTGAGCGAGCTGGTGAGCGATGACCATGCGATGTTTCCATGGAAGTGCTGGTTCCTTGTTGCTACTGGTATGTAGTTTCTCTTGCAATGTCCCGTTGGAAATGTGGTCGATAACCAGAACGCCTTCTTCTGCAATCCATAATCAAAACTGTCAGCAATCAAAAATCCGTGGGAGAAGCCTGTCTGAAGAAGTGAAATGATTAGGTTTGAAAAGAAGGGGTTACAGCATATCGAAGTGAACTTCGTCCGAGGTTACAAGAGACGATATGGACGAAGGAAATGCAGTCAAGCAAGTCGTGACTTATGATGCTCTTATGTTACAGGTCTTTAGATTTGACTTTGCAAAAGAGAGTATCCTGTTACAGAATTATACCTCTGTCGTCGCAATAGCCAATGAGCTTGACGATGGCAGGATGATCCAGGCGGCGTGAGATATCCAACTCGCTCCTGAATACCTCATTCAGGCGCTTGCTGGCGTTGTAAACCTTGACAGCAGCCATCTCGCCGGAACCCGGTAGGCAAGCAAGGTAAACGGTACTGAATCCTCCAACTCCGATCACCTTGCAAAAGCTCCTAGTCATGTCCTCTATCTCGTCCCACCTATACCTCTTCACCCGTCGATCATCTTCGCCTCTATCAGCCCTCGCCAAGATCATCCCTTTCGCGGTAACGCCACAAGGATGATCATGATCGCTAACCTCGTCGAGGGCAATCGGAGCATGTGATCTGCGTCTCGTGATCTTCGATCTTGGAGAGAAACAAGAGAAGATTCCCATGGATGGTTTTGGTTGTGTATGAGAAAGTCTATGGGTTTGGTTGTGTATGAGAAAGTTTATGGTTTATGTTATAGTGAGCTATGTGGTGTATATATTTCAAACATGATGCAAGAAGGCAGGGAGAATAAGAGTGAGGTTGTCTCCGTCATCAAGTCACCATGATAAAGAATGAAACTGCAAGGAAAGCAAAAGGAAAGGGAAGTTTGTGCTACCAAACTATACACAAGTGTGGGAAGTTTGTTGACCTTTTCTTTTTATGGGTTTTACGATTTCGATGAGCTTCTATGTGGTTGTTCTCTCACTCTCGGATGACGATACAATCTATTAAAATATTTATTCTTTAACATATAACAGTTCAGATTACATGAAATTTTAATTTAATGATCTTACTGTTTATAAAATGGAATGATGGGTCCATGACTCCTCCATTATTGCTATCGTCATTCTCTTACTCTTCCCCATGTACATGTCTTCCATAATTGAATAGTTGTTCTCGAACGTGGAAGAAGAAACCTCATTATCACTGTCCATAAGTTGGAAAAGGAAAAGGCATGTTCATTGACAACTCAAATTAATGCTGATTTGGCCCTATGATAAGTATTTATCATACTAGTTGAAGGGTATATTTGTTATCAAATAATGTTGGGTACGCTACCAAATGAACAAAACTATAGGCTTAATCCACATTGCTTCAATTAAATAGCACGAGTTGAAGTTATATTTTTGGTTCATTCAACAAACAACTAGACCCGAATAAAGCTTTTGGACGAAAAAAATTGATGTACTATAATCCTTTGAACTGATAAATAAGTAATTATACAACGAAAACTGTAATCGGCTTTTGAACGAAGCATAATATAGGAGTGATGACAAGATTATTTCAACTATTCATTAACAAGTCCTTAACCTGATTTATTAGCTTTATATACATAAGAAAATTTATAAATTAACTTTATATATATAAATAGACATGATAATCTAACTAATTCAAGTATTCATACACACATTATTGAAAGACAGATCAAATCATGATGAGCACCATCACAAGATGACCATTCTTATGATGCTTTACGAATCCAAATGATCACCCAGTCCATTGGCTTGCATTTCTTGAAGAAATTTCCAGGAGTATCCATCTAGTCGCAGAAACACATGTTTTTTATGTTTCTTTTGTTTTTAACACCTGTGTTTCCTTGTTATTCAGACTTTTGAAACTTTGTAGTTGTTTGTTGATTTGTTCGCAAGCAAACTTCAGCATTATCACATAAGTAAAATGATTGCCAAGCGCCAACCGTGTGGGGCATGAAATGAAACCCGAGATTCTTGTATGCACGAATCATTGGGAGGTGTTCAAAAGTACTGATTTCGGTCTAACGTATCCTCGTGAAGAAGTTCTGTAGCAGTCCTTTTTTATAAATAATTAGAAAAATAATATTTAATCTTTTGAATTTTCGTATCTTTTATATTTTATATTTTGTCTTCTTTAATTTTGAAAATAAGCACTTCATCCTTAAATTTTGAAAGAATCCCGATTTTTAACACATGATTTTTTTTAAAGTATATTTTTTTTCCCTACAAAAACCTCTCCGATAAAAATACATATATCTATTTTCAAAATTAAAAAAGAAAAATACAAGAGATAAATTTAAAAGGATTAAATGTATTTTCCCTAAATAGTTTATTCGTCAGTGCTGCGACATCACTTTTTCATATTCGTTTTGGATGATCATTCGAACTGCTTTTGATTGGTTTTGGGGTTATCCATTAGCAAATCATGCAAGTCCAAGAACTATGAACAGATGTTTCGCAAGCGACCGTCTGTTAAACAATCACCTACTATCAGTTCTGTCTTGAGATGGATGGAGTGAGAACAGCTCTGTCTAGACAGAATTCGACAACCAAATAATAAAACTGATAAGCATGCACTAACCACTTATATTCCTGGACATCATATACTTGTCAACTCTGACAAACGAAAATTACTAATGTAATCAAATGCGATTTATAATCTCATTGTTATTTTCTTGCATGGTGGCTAACTAAATATATTCCGATGTGATTTATAATCTCATTGTTATTTTCTTGCATGGTGGCTAACTGAATATATTCCGACGACTGCGTCGTCTTTCGGAAAAAAGAAACGGTCTCGACCGCCTTCATGTCTTCTCACAGTCAACGTACATGAGCGACGAGAATCGATTAAGAAGAACATAACTATATATAGCGAAGGAGGACTACAAGTCCATTCGAAATCGACTATAGTCTCTTGCACAAGGGTCATCCTTCTAAATCACGATCAATCGATGATAGATCAATAACTAAATTCAGCTACAGGTCAGGTTTCTCTGGTTGGTCATTTCACGGACCGAAGAAGTCGGTGCATCATCCATATTATAGAACTTGATCACCTAAGAGTGAAAAGAAACAATGCATGTTTACTTAAAACTAGCAACAATCACAAGGTATGTGTATGGTATGATATTTCATGAAATTTCACAATCTCTGATGCATGTTACAAGCGAGTGGAAAAGTTACATTTAGAATAATTTCAGAATACTAAAATAAAGCTGGTGGAAAAATAGGACATGACGAGCTGATACATTCGTATTAACTCTACAACAAAGAATATGGATTTTGAGATGATACAACCTATATTGGTGACAAAAAAGCCAAGATTCGCACCTGGACTTATTCGATTTCACTAACTTCGCTTCTCGTATAACGTATTATCATATAATCTTGTTTCCCGCTATTGGAAGGTCCTCTTTTAGACTCCTCTTCAGAAACAAACAGCATTTCGCCTCCGAGATGGAGAGCAATGTTGCCGAGGCACCATAAACTTGCCTCAGGTCGGCTACCTGGAGCTCTGTTTGGAAAACCAGAGCTTCTTTTGGCATATAAGTAACTTTTCCTTCTCTTCGGTTGTGGACTCCGTGTTCTGCTTGCGACAACTCCATCTCAACGCCTTAGTGATTTTCGAAATTGCATCCACAAAATAACTCGATTCTCGAATTATTATATACCCGTTGGGTCGTAGGATTCTGTCCATCTCCAAAAGAACATACTTCATTTCGCACCTGATTGAACAGAAACAAAACTTAACTTGAAAAGCAAAGGATAGCAGTCCAGTTTGCACTGATTCGTAACTCATCAGTTTAAACTCGCAAAAGGAAGTCACGTGAGAAAAGAGTGTATTACCTTTGGGTTTCTGTGGTGAAGAGGCCATCAAGGTGAAGAAGATCGTATGTTCTTGGATACGTCGAGAAGGCTTCGCACCTACATATAACAAAGCAGTGTCATATACCTGTACGATTTGAATAAATAGGAGCACGCAACTAATATTATGTACGCGTTCATATACCAGTCATGGTATGTTCCGATAAGCCCTCGATCGAAGACCACTGGCAAAGTGTTTGGACCATGGGAGGAAACCACATTCATGACCCAAAGAGGATCATTTATCACTGCCGCGGCAAAGCCTCCATACATGGTGTTCATATCCATGACATTTCTGATCTTGTCGGTCCCTAGTGCCGGCAACAGCTTCTTGTAGTGCTTTGCTCGCTCTTTCCACTTACTGTCATCATGTTTAAAACTACTGCCGCTGCCGCCTGGAACACCTGAGACACGCTCTGGTATCGAGTGCAACCTCTGAGGCCATTTCGGGATAGATTTCAAACTGATCTTCTGGGTCGTCAGACCAGGAGCAACAATACACGCACGAAGAGGAGTATACCATGCTGAGTCAGGTTCAGTCCCATCATCACATTTTGGTGGGTATGCATCCGGCTCAGCGAGCTTTGAGCAGCTATCATCAGAAGCCTTTTGCCAGACGGCGATGTCGTCCTTCTTGTTGAATAGTTTGAAGCACATGGAAGTGAGCAATTCATCTAACTTCTCATAGTCTGCTTTTTGTGCCTCCATTGTGGTATTCCATCCTCGCCACCGGTTCTCGTAGTTCACTGGAGGCCCAGAAAGGACCCAGAATCCTCCTGGACGCAGGATCCTGTGTATCTCCATCAGGTAGATTCCACCTGAAAATGCAGTAGTCTCATATAGTCATATTACAGAAAGTAACACTCAACATATTAAGAGGCCGCCTCTACCTAGACTCGGATCCGTGACCAAGGCACTCTTGATATGAGTGTCTATAACCAGAGAATGGCAAGATCAACATTGAAAAGGGATTTACCAAGAGACCAGTTAAAATCTATCAGGAATCAGCAGCAAGTGATGATAAATATAAAACGTGACCCACCACCTTGACTGCATCCAGATTTGGGTCACTGAGAGGAACTAAATCCGACTAACAAAGTAATGCCACAATTTAAGACCTTAAAACAATGAAGCAGAACAGCATACCAAATTCCGTCCAGGGGATAAGGCATCTAGAGCAATGAGCCATATCAAAGGAGCTTGAAGGGAAGGGAAGTCGCTGCGTGGAAATGATGCCAAGTATGGCTGGAATTCCACGCTCTAGAGCGAACTGTACTTGTGCTTCATGATTATCCCTTGGAGCAAGAGAGACCGTCAAGACTTTGCGATCCAAGAGATCACCTCCCCAGCTAGCAACCTATATATACCACACGCTCGCTGATTACTTGAACAACTCCGTTTTGCCCATCTCATATCAGATTCAGATGAGAGCACACACCAACAGAATTTTTAACAATTAAGAGTTGAGCTAAAAATCTGACTCACCCCACATCCAGTGTCGATAGCAGTTCTAACAGTTCCGTCTTTCATTTGAGGAACCAAATCTTGCATCAGATCTACATATGCGCTGACTCCATTAGGAAACATGGTTCCTCCACCAGGGAAGATGAATTTTTCCCCTTGTTTCTTCAGCCAATGTTGATTGGATTTTTGTTTGTTAATCCAGTCATATGGTACATTCCTGAAGAAAGTTCGGAAAATAAGAGACCCGTCATAAGGAAGAAAGAGAACCTTAAAGTTTCCAGGTTCTATAACCCGTGTGTCTTTCGGATCATCATGCCGAAACATCATTCACAAGGTAAAGTTCATATATTGTTGAATTTGTAATAGAAGATCTCGATTCGTGGTCTTGATACACGATGGAAAAGAGGAGATGGCGTTGGAGCAAAGGCACGGGCCATGCATGGCCGGACACAGGCCGTGCGGGATGATGACCATCAGTTGCTGAGCAGGCGGCTGAGGCCGTGCGTTCACTGCACAGACTTGCCCATGTCTTGTTCTCCGGATATTTTCTTAGTTTGTTTTAAATGGACTAATCAGATTTCTGTGTTTTAACACTTTCATCTGTGCGCCGACAAATATACACATGGATAAGGTTTATTTGAGACAGCAGAGTGAGATTCCGGGATTCCACGAAACACGAAGTGAGATTGAGAGAGTTGGAAGACACAAACAGTTTCTAAATTTTGTGGGGGGTTTTCCTTCCGGTTCTCGGGTTTCCACATGTTAAATCTCGTGTTTTGATCGTGTGTTTGATTGTGGTGTTCTACATATCAGTTTCTCAATCTTAATTCATACTAACATATATGTTACACTACAGTGCTAATCTCAGATACCCTACAGTACTGGTGGTAATTATTCTTCAGATCATACAAAGCGAGAAAGAAGCCAGTGAAACTGCATACCTGTACCAACACTCATTCTTGCTCTTCGGCCATCTAATAGGGGATTTGTACCCATTGGGTGGAGGAACCAAGCATTCTTTCCTTTCGAAAATAGGAGGACAATGCCGTTCCATCAGAGTAAGCCTATAGTATCCATATTTCTTCCATCTCTGGAGAAAAAGAAAACAATCAGATTAAGCTAAATGTCGATCCACGATATCAAGCCAACATAAGACACAGGGAACAAAACTGTGGCCGCATACCCTAGGATCCGTGCACGGCGTGTAATCTTGATAATCGATGCTGCACTCGGGGAATAATACAGGTCCGACTTGGAGAAGCTCATCGAAGGAATCCTCGGTAGACTCTACATCATTGGTGATGGTTTTCATGACATCCTTAGCAGCTAAGAAGTTTTTCCCAGGGCAGTGAATTACTCCACCCAGGAAGAAGCAAATCCCGCACGATACTATCAATAACAACAATCTTTTCACCAATTTTGAGGCTCTGTCGGGCGGATGGAGCGGTTTACCATCACTGTCCTTGTACTTCATCGAGAAAGGCCAAATACGTCTGCGTGAAAATGAGTCTTGATTAGCTGTTGAGTACTCTCTTTCAAGTTACTCCCTGGAATCAAATTATAGCAAGATTACCTGTTAAAACTCAAGATTCGACTACAACATGTCGAGAAAACCTGCATTGTAAAACTTGTAGAAACATGAAGTTTACTACTGTTTTATCAAAAGCGTGGACTGATAATCGGGTGTGGTGGTTAGTCCAACACGTGTGGACCTACCTTTCATATTATGTAGAAACATGAGGTTCATTCCTAAAACCAATTGGAAATAGGAGGAGAGGCACATGATTTATTTATATTGGTGAACTTCGATCTGAATTTAGTATCTCTAACAAAACTAATGACAAAGAAGACTTGATCAAAGAAATGACTCTAGATGAATAAGAAAGGTTGTGCCCGCTTAACTATACGAATTTGTCCCTTCCTTCAACAAAGAAGCAATAATCTAACAAAAATGCATGTAATCCAAGCGAAAAATCATCAAAACTACAATTGGCTATAAAAGTGAACAAAGCGCAAAATGGTTCCCGCATATGGAAGACGCCAAGGAGAGCGAATTCCTAATACAGTCTCACCCAGGAGAGAGCGAGATTGTTTCAGATAATGTTCAAGCTCATCGATGAGTTGCTCTTCATATGAGTATCTGACGACTGACCGCGCTCATCCCTCTATGTAACATAATATTCCTATTAAATCAGAACATGAAAAACATGGGCAGCAGAATGCACAGAATTCAGTTTAGCATCTTGGCCCAGGAAGTGACCAAGATAGTTCAACCACTGACATTTACACTGCGTAGGATGCCAAGTACAAGCTGAAATTTACAGAGAAGTGAGCAGATAAATAACATATAAAGCTACTAATAAGCAACAGAACTTTGAGAAACCTACTAGTCAAGGCTAAAGCTATAAACATAAAGGCAGTACCAACATTTATTCCAGATCTATGAGCAAAACCATGTGAAATTAAGCAAAACTCATGTCGAATTCCATTGAAATCAAGCACATGAAAATGGGACCAACCAAAAAAGGGTAACCCATCATGCAAGAAACAAAGGGCCCTGCAATCTCATGGGGACAATCATGAAACAAGGAGAGCTGCTATAGCTACAGACACTTGGAAAATGCTATAGCTACAATAATTTGGGAAATGCTATGGCTACATACTTGGAAACCATTCTTTTTTCTTTTTTCTTTTTCATGAAAACATATTACAAATCAACCAATACAATGACAACCCATAGAAACAATCCGAGAAGGACGAGAGATATCCAGTCTCACATCTATTTCGGATAATAAAAAACCTGTTTTCCGAAAAAACCAAGCTATAAAATGAGAATGACTGCTTCATATTCAAGCCATGTTAATATACACATCCATCACACTAATGCAACCAGGCAATGCTCGTTCAAATCAACTAAAAAAGATCCATTTCAGCTTCAAGCACCTCCATTTCAACAAAAGCACAAAACAACCCAAATCACATCCACCTCCAATCCCAATAACAAACATCAAAATTACCACAAAAGACTCAATCTTCCCCAATACCCATCAATCATTTCCATCCAAAATCATTACCCAAGATGACAATTTCACAGATTCTTTCAAACATTGATTATATCATTCAAGTACTTGTTAAAATTGGACGAATATTGACTAATGAGAATGTAAAGGGCACCTTTCTAGATCTGATGACTTGGGTTGATGAAGAGGGAGAAGAGAGCGGAAAAATGGGGTTCGTGTAATCTGATAACAAACGGGTAAATAAGGGGAATTGGAAAGTGATAGCTGAGGACATGGAGCCATGATTCTTGAAAATGGCAAAACATGATGGTCCTAATAAAAATAAAGTACAAATTTACAGGTGGTTAACGTTGATATTTGTTCAATGTTCAAATATGTGGTGGTATTTTATACTCATATTTCAATATACAATACAACTATTTTTATTTTTATTTTTTTGATAGTATATTCAATACAACTATAGTAAAATGACTGTTGTTGCGAGCATCAGTTTATTGGGGTTAGTGTAGATATAATAAATTAAAAAAAAATATGTGGTAAAACAATCTTCATTATATAATTTAAAAAAATGAATAAAAATATATGATGAAGATGTTTTTTCAATAGTTATTTCTATGTTGGTTGCAGCATCATCTTTTTCCTTTTTTTTATAATCAATGCGATACAAAATTTTGAATCTACTGTACAATACTTCGATAACTATTTTTTTTTATCAAAAAAATATTACTCTTTTTGTTTCAATTTAATTGCAACCGTTTGACATAATACGGGTGTCGATACAAAGTTTGACACGCGTGTAATGACGATCAAACGTAATTTTTTATAAATTTATCGTGAAACATCAATTGTTGTATAAATTACGTATTTCAATCCAATACATCTTACGCAACGATCAGACGTAATTTGATATGAAAATAAGATTTATATTTATATATATATAATAATATAAAATACATATATGTTGTAATTAAATTAGGATAAAGGAAATAATATATATGATCACATTATTGTAGACGAGGAACAAAAATCTATTTCGCAAGAGTCAATTAATTGTTGTATGATCTTTAGGTAAATCGCAGTCTTTTAATAACAAGTTCTTTCCTGATTCTTTATGTGATTTTGATATATATATATATAACAACATTATATATAATTTATCACTTCTTTAAATCGAACGGTTGTACTCCTTTAAATAGAAACAGGAGCCTTAAAACAAATGACGATCAAAGAAGTACATAACATGACATACTTTTCGATTTAAAGTTTGTGTCGGTGGAAATCTGAATTGTTAAAAGATCTCATGTGTGAACGTAATGCTACACTACCATTCATGTGATCTACTGTTTGTTTAAACCGACTTTCACATTCCTTCTCACACCCTCCGTTCAAGACTTATAATGACATACGTCGTGCGTCTGTTTGTCCTAGCCAATACACTTTCCTTCTCCCCACATTATAAGCCATTTAATTTGAGTTGGAACGTATCGATGTGTTTTTTTATTGTGATAATAATTTACTTAATAGTTGTTTATTTTATTGTTGTTTAAAATTATGAAAAATCAAAATTACATATAACAATAAAAAACATAAGAAGACAAAATCGAAATCATTTTATAAAATTAAATGATTTTTGATATAAAAAAAATCTTGAATAATGTGTTTGGATGAAACTGAAAACAAAAAGTGAAAAATCTTTTTTTTGCTTGTTTTTAATCTTTATTTCTGATTCATCAATTTCAGAAATAAGAATTAAAAATAAACATTTTTGTTTTATCATCATTAAAAAAAAGCAAAAAATCAAAAATTGAAATAATATCAAACAGATCCTAAAAATCCTTGTAGTTATACGATAGTATATTGGACGAGAAAAGAATTGCTAGATCGTATAGTTCCAAGGATGAGTGGTGATTTGATTATTTTGACCCAAAAAAGGGAAAGTATTTTTAGTCAAAATAGTTAAAGATATTTATAAAAATACGATAATCGATTTTGTTTATTGTCAACTATGTTCATGGATATTATCACACAACATTGTTTTTGTAAATTTTGGGAGTTATCAGTGACACGTGCATTCAAAAATGATATATCATGTTTATGGATTATTTTAAACCGTTCATTTTAATGGTTTCTAATTTTAAGGATTAAAGTGTTACAATGAATCCAACTTTGTTTATCATGTTTCATTGAAATAGATGATCATATAAAATACCCGGATTGTTGAAAAACGATATTCATCATTGCAATTTCATGAATGTTTTTAATTAAGATAGTTAAAGTCGTTTTAGTCCCTTCAAATGCTATTTTGATATGGGTTTGTTTTAAATAAGGACTGTTTTGATTTTGAATGGTTAAATAGGCAAACGTTAGTTATAGTTCAGAACTGAGGAAATGACGAATACAATTGTTTTAAGTAACTCATAAACATCTGGCTATTTCAAGTGAAGCTTTTGATTTGTAAAGTATGGACTTCCTTTAATCAACAAGCGGTCACATGAGACTTTACTTTAGAAGATGCTTATTGTAGCAATAAGAGCCTCTTCAATGGGAGTGCAAAATCGATTATCATTATTATTTTATAATAAAAATTTATGAGATTGATTTAAAATTGATCCTATTGACTTATTTTAAATCAGACGTATATTTTCGTTTATAATATTGGCTTCAAAATTATTGTCTCCAATAATGTTTTTTTGTCATGACTAAATTTTAACTTTGTGGAAATTATTGCTATATTTTGCACATGAAATAGTTTTTACTATAATTTATCAACTCAATCATCTTGGAGACAAAACCAAACATGAAAAAAACACAAATTGAACAAAACATATGTGACATTTTCCTCATCACTCATAAAGTGATTGTGCTAAATTTTAACATAACATCATTGAAGTAACAATTTTTAAATTATAATAATTTTATACTATTCATTTGTCTAAATATAACTATAGTAATAATAAAATGACATAAGGTATTGGAGATGTTCTAAGGAGCAATCCAATGAGTTGTATAGCATTTTCTAACAGTTGGGTCTCTATGGATTTCTTATTCTCCTTTTGAATAAAGTCGATTCCCATGTTATAGAAAGAATCGATTAAAACTTACAATTTTTTTTGAAAGGTGGCATGGTTGGTAGACTATTATTCTCTCTATCCCATATTATTTATAACATTATATAATAATTATATTACTCATTATTCATTTTGAGACGATATTTTTTACAACTAAGTGATACCATAAGAAATTTATTTTGATAAAGGATTATAATATATAACTTAAATTAATTTTGATATTTAATAATAAATTTATAAAAAATATTGTATGATTATTTCGTTGATCATTCGTTATTCGATCAATTTTACGATAATTATGATATTTATCGTAAGCTTTATGGGACATGACAGATGACAGAGGGAGTACTCCTTTCATAAATTAAGGACAACAGCTTCGGCTCGCCAATACAGACTCAAAATTATTTTGTCTACAGTGGTACCATCTTGAATTATGAACTCCAAGGTACAATCCATCATCAACAGCTAACAACGCAACATATACAGCAGAAGTAGCTTCCATATTCTATTCTCTGCAAGAGAAATTACTACTCCTACTCAATAGTAAGCCAACATTCAACATCAAAAGGAAAAAGTTACGTATAAAGATCTCATCATGATTAACTCAGATTTTGATAAGGCAAATTATCCCAATTTTTTGATTTTTTTCTTTTTATTATTGATTTGAGTTCGATCTATACAAACATCATATAAGATCTTATTTATAGGATGAAAGAGACAGTGAATTAATCTAACAAGACAATTTAAACAAGGATTATGACTCACATGTTGAAGATGGACTTATGCCTGATGATATCTTTTCAACAAGAAAGCATAGATAGAAGGGAGCCGACAGATCTTAAATGACCTGTTCCAATATGAAGTAGCTTATAATTGTTCCCATCTAAAAGTTTCATGATCTCAACCATGCACCCTTGTAATGATAAAAAAGAGCGATTGAACTCATGTCAGGAAACGCCTTCTCAACGATTAAATATATAAGAAATATCTCGAATCATTTTTTTCAAAATGGACACCTACCCGGATCATATTGGAAGCACACCGTTGATTACGATTGCAGAAATGAAGTTGTTCTGAAAAACTAACATCTATATTTGATGGCTCGATGGTTTTCGTTGTCTATAGAGTTACATCATCCACGATGTCGTTTGATTTCAAATATGCGACTGATAGATGGCATTTGACCTTTATCCAGGCTGCACCATCTTTTAATTTTTATTTTTTTTTGCTTGTTAATTTTTTGCTTTATTTTTATTATAAATAAGAATATTTTCTATAAAATTTCAACAACATAGATAAAACTAAAAAAATTTCGAACTTTTATTCCTAAAGGAGTATAGTGCAAGGGCCGAGCATGTCGTAAGCGCAATGCGCAGCGCTAGTATCATTATGAAACCTAGAGTACGACGATGCATAACGTATATAACATAAACAAGTGGGAACGCTAGCAAAATAAACATAAACGTAGCGACGAATAATGTTAGGACACCTAGTCGTCCATGTTAAATATAATCGACTAATGACATGTTGCCATTTTAGCCATATGTGTCACCATAAGGTTTAGACACCTTAAAGAACACTTAAGCATTTAAGTGTCAAGATTATCAACAATGTACGTAAAACTGTCAAGCTTGGAATCAAAGATAAGCCACTTAGGTACATACTTGTCATGGTTTAAGGCAAGGAGAAGACACCTAAACCCTTTCATGTCAAGTTATAAGCCAAGTAATGCCACCTTATTATAAGTGTCATGATCTTAGTTAAGGAAGTGATGTCTAATCACTCCACATGGACACTATAAACAGACATGTTTAGTTCAAAGTAAGAACTGTAAACACTCTTTGGGTGGCCAAAGGTTAAGGAAAAGTACAGAAGATAAGTGAGTACGAAGTTAACACTAAAAAAACAGATTTTTTACGATTGTTTATAAATTTCGATCGTGAAATTTGAGATCGATTCAATCGCAAGTTAAATTAATAATCGAAACTAAAATCAATCGCAATAATTACGATTGAAACGGTTGTAAATTAATTTTAACGATCGAATCAATCACAAACTTCTATTATATTTCATCGAACCAGACTGTTTCTCCTTCCTTCACTTCTTCCTTTTTTCCTCCGCCGCGCACACATTCTCAAACCGCCAACGACCACCGCCACCATCATATACTCCCGACCTCCACGACCATCGTCACCTCCCCCTCCCCATATTCCCTCACTGTCACTTCTCCTTCCCCTAATTTTCCACACACTCCCGACTGTCACCACCAAATTTTTTTTAAATCCACCATCGACAATCACTGGAGACCACCGACGACCACAGGGGACAACGAGCTCAGGCGGCCACTGCCCGTAGCATTCCCGGCCCGCAATAGCCTCGGCACGTAGCATCCTTATCCATCAAACCCTAACTAATTTCTCCAAAATTGTATAATTTTCTAAACCCTTATTATCTTTAAATTATTTATATTTTTGAGACGTTTGATTGGTTTGATGGATTTGGGTTTATTTGGATGATGGTTGGTTTTGGTATAGATTGTTGTATTAATTGTTGTGAATTTTAGAATATGGTTTCGGCGTTGGAATGTAATTAATTTAGTTCGTCTGAAGAGGATGTCTGATGAGGTAGAGGTGTTCGAGCTCAAGGACAAGAAAAAAGGCGTTGTGCCGACATAGGGTGAGGAGATGGAGCTCTGTGATGACAGGATTAAGGCAGTGACGGTAAGTTAAACTTTTTATATTTATTTTTTATTAAGTTTTTTTTATTTTAATAGATAGTTTTTGTTGTTTAATTTCTTTGTCCTTTTTTGTGTTATATGTAGGCGGAATACAGAGCTCGTCGTGCTGTGACAGTAGATGAGTTTTTTGTCACGTAGGAGTCAGGGACTCAGCTCATTCTGGAGTAGGAACGCACATTCACTAGCAAGACGTACCTCAACGCAGCAGGATATAAGAAGCGGTACGTCTATGGTCTCGGATTGACCTTCTCAGTGTATTATCCCAAGGAGGTGCAATTCTCGGTCAGTAGAGTATCAACATCCGTCGATCGATCTGAAATTATTTCGCTGAAGGAGAAGGTGAGGTGGCAACTCTGAAGGTAGAGATGAAACGGATGGCCCAGATGATGTCCCATTGCGAAAGAGGAGCTTTTGATCGTCGTCCGGACGATTCTCATGATCCACCGTCACTGTCACTTCCATATCCTCCAGAGCAGATCCATGGTTTCTAGACGTATGTAGATGTGTATCATTTCTCTTATTTGATGTATTTTTCTGATCGTTTTTTATTTCATTTTTGTGTTTTTTCTTTCATGTTGTTTTTGTGTATTTTCTTGTGTCAGTTTTGGATTGTGGATATGGGAGGTTGGAATGATGGGTTTTGAGTGATTTGGACTAAGTTTGGGTCAAATTTTATATCACGCGGTTTAGATAGCCAGAATAAGGTAGTTAGCGACCGAAACGATCGCTGAGTGCACTTGAAAATTCAAACCAGAAATAAGTTTTAGCGACTGATTTGATCGTTAATATTATTTGTGATTATATGTGTTTCGTTCGCTAATTCTGCGATCAAAATACAAACGATCGCAAATATAATTAACGACCAGTATTTTAACGACCAGTGTTTCCGATGGAAATTCATGTTTAGAGATTGAAAATTTCAATCTTTAAAAACTGTTTATTTTGTAGTGTAAGGTATCGACGTGCTTGTACAGAGACATTAAGAGTTAGCCGACTATGATCTTAATGAACTCGTTGTGCTCATAAATTATCGCATACTAAGCATGAATACATGTATATGTGGGCAACGAAGAGTGTTAAGAAGTCCAAGAAGGTCGGTCGTACTCGTAATTTGCAAGGAACCAAGCAACTCAAGTAGAGTCAGATAATTATATGTATAGTTTATGCTTTCGCTATGATTCAAGCTCATGGATTCGGCACGTTTGAAGTGTTTTATGAAAGCATGTTTCTAGTTGTGTGTGAGTTTCATGCTTTACCAAGTTATTGACATGCTTTATCAAGTAATTGACATATTTTTAAATGAACACCGACATGTTACCTTATTGCGCTTTGAAAATCAAGAATTATTCTCAATGTTTTACGAGCTGGTTTCTAAGGTCATGAACCATCAAGAACAGTTTAAGGGATCATAATCGAGATCAAGATACCAATGACATATGTCGGTGGGTCTTCATCGACCCTAGGTGCACCTAACAAGTCATACCAAGTCATATTGACATCAAGTAACCAAGACATGACCGCTCACATCCCAAGTTTGTATGAATGTTACATGAGACATGTAATTTCTGTTTTAAACTCAAGAACCAGGTTTACACAAGTTAATAAACAAGTGTTCCATGGTTGAACTAGCTTAGACGTCATGCTTCGCTAGACTTTCATGTTTATCTCTTTTATGGTTTCAAACCGTTTCATTAAAACCTTTATTCTTTTACGTACCATATTATAGTTGAGATTTTTGTCTCACTTCTTTCATATTTTTAATATTTTCAAGTAGACAAGCAGGATATGGGTATGACGAATAGAGAGCAGACTTAGTCATTACCCCTTTGATGTATTAAGGCTATGTATAAAACCTTCGTGACTTTAATGGTTATGTAATATGTTCATATACAAGTGCCTTTGTGACTAGAACATAAACTTACCACCCTGATGGGAGATAACATATAATATAATAAAATATCAAAAACAGCTTTAGGATATATGCATCCTCAACTTCCCCTCCTTCCATGCCGTGTGGAGTGTGCAACTTTCCCATATTGAACTCCATGATATAGGGTGTGAACATATTTTCACCCTTCGATAATCGTCGAACTCTTTTCACAGATCAATTTTTATTGCAACCATCTTTCATGATATTCACTTTCCCAGTCATTACAAGGATGCCCTTCAAATTATATGTTGTAATTTATGGGACATGTGTGGTCAATACGTTGATTAGGAGGTCTTCAAATTGAATCCTCTATTGTTTACCTGTCTATAATAACAAATCAGATCTTAAACTTCTGACAAAGTTACTGACAATCAAATGCAATACGAGTATGTATACAAAGTTAAAATCTGCACGAGCTTGAAATCAACTACACACGGATAATCCTGATCATGCACCACCATTTGAAAATTGCGTACAGGCACAAGAGTTCCACAGCTTCACAGAACTAGCGAGTTTACTTGGGACGGAATCTGCCCAGGAAGTCGGGTCGGTAAAGCACCAGTTAATGCAAGATAATTCCTACCAATGCTATCCGGCATTCTCTTCCAACATGCCTGCAACATCCGTTCTTATACTTTTAAGGGAAATATAACTTCGACCAGACGATGTTCAAAAAACTGAGTTACACAATCAAAGGCATCGTGCCACCAGAACCAGCTTGACAATGTTCTGGTTTCAGCTTCACATCGAGAGCTCAATGCAGTTCATGACTTCATGGGTTATCACTTCAACAATAAGTCAACACAATTTTGATAACAGCTAATCAGCTATGGATAACATTACATTTTTCTTCCAAGTGTATATTCTTTCAAGACGGGGAATATAATGTAACTGGCGTTATGACTTCCATGATTCATAACTGTGAAAAGAACCTAGAATAGCACCGCATGACAAGCATAGGGACTAAACAGGTACAAAGACAAGCAGCTCACTGGTCATTTTTCCCAATTTTCACTGCCTGCCCCATTTTTGGTACTCAAATTATCAGAAGTTCTTGCCCCAAAGATTTCAGCTTTGCACAGCATTCTTATTCCATCTACTTGACTTTCAGCAGATATAATCAGTCCTCAAGTGGGGCTCTAATTTTCTGTAAGGATTACATCTAATGTCTTTCGTTCTCTGGATCTACCAAGCAGAACTCATCTTGCTACTTCAGTCTAATGGGGAATATTTCATGGATGGATTTTGCACAAAATTTAACTTAAAACTTGAAGGTTGTTGCTATCATAGAAGACCCTACACCAATCTAGCTAGTCTATCCATAACTCTCATATCTTCTGCATATATGACTTTCTCGAGCATCTAAATTTCCAAGGATTACGAATTCAATGTAACAAAAGAACAATTTCTTTGGAGTTCACACCACAAGGAACATAATAGAGAGAGTTATATGTACCTGCCCGCCAAAAGCACTATGCATTGCCTGTATGGTAGAATGGTGCACCCAATCTCTATCTTCTATCAAAATTTTAGGTTGATTAATTTCATTCGCTCTATCGGAGGTGACACTATTTAAACCACCACAGTTGACCATAATACGGCTATTTGCCATCAACTTTCTGCTTAGCTCCAGCCAAGTTTCGGGCTGCAAAAACACGAGTATTAATCCATTATTTGTAAAGTTTCAATAGAAAAATCACTATTTGTAAAGTTCAACGAGTTTTAATCCAACAAAAATAACTATTGAAAACTAAGTATGCTGTTAAGTAACGTTTTGCCGTTGATCACAGAACTCTTGACATTATCCCGCATTGGGAGAAGCAGCTCGAGACTCATGCCTACGACTAAGACTTTCTCATAACTTGATCAACTAACCAATAGATAAGTTGTCCAATGGACAAATGAACCAGAAGAAAACTAAATAGAGAAACCATTTCTCATGAAATGGAAAAAGTACTCCAGATGTAAGTATGCAACTCAAAGCCTCATTTGCTGTAACCTATACTGAGCAAAGAGAATAAACCTTTTCTAATTGGGGTAAAACCTTTCCACCAGAAAACAAGTCAACAATAATGCCTGCATTGACAAAGCAAGCATAAATCAGCAAACCATATTGATCAAGAAAATAAATTGTTTATACATCACAGGACGAAAGCATCTCACCAGCATAACCTCCAGGGATATTGCTAGACGAAGAGAGAGCATCACCCATTATAACGTGTGCCCAGATCAGACAGTTCAAAATAGTCTCTTGCCTTGTTTATTAACTGAAGTAAAAAAAAAAGGAAAAAAAAAGAGCGTTACAGGATTGTAATTACCATAACGTGTGCCCATCTTCATCATTCCTTAGAAGAGAAACGTTCCGGACTTCTTGCGATGACGAAAACAACAACAAACCAAGGTGATTTGGTCGAGATAAAGCAATATACAAAATAATTCCAGCACCGCTATTGGCATGGATGATTCAAGAAGTGAGCATAAGATACCAGTAAAATACTACGTGATTTTAGGTAGACTTTTGATCAGTCTAGATGCATAGGTTTTTGACAAAATAAATATATCTTTGAGATAATGAATGGACCTATGACTGCCATTTACGCATCATTCTTATCATGCGAGAGAAATTAGACGAGAACAACCGACATCTTAAAATCTTACAATAAGTTTTTTCAATTTATTTAGTTATTAGCTTAGAGATCTCTTCCTTAGATCAAAGGCATTTAACAAAGAGAAGGAAATTCAAAAAGGTCACTATGCAGTCTTTTACAATAAATATAAGGCCAATGTTCACAACCGAATTACAGACACCAAGATAATACACTAATACCACTTAATGTATTATGTCAAGAAAGTTGTCGTTTCCAAATTGTTGAATGGGTTGCTTACAATGCTGTCAAGCTCCCACCCATATAGTTGTAATGAAGGCCATGAGCGAAGTAATAGGTGCACAGCAGTACCACCACCCTGAAGATTGAATAATCAATGGGATTGTCAGTTCCTTACATGGAATATTCCCTGTATCAATCACACAGGCTGCTGTAAGGAACATCATTGAGCTAAATAAGGCGGTACGTGAGAAGGAACTCACTAAACCAAAGATTGCAATAGGTCCATCTGGAATTATGGCTGGCAAGCTCACAAATTCATCCTGCACAAGTGAATCGATGCACATGATTACTCCGTAGAGATAAAAAAACCTTGAAAGAAAGAAGGCACAATTACTCCCGTCAAAAAGGATAAATTCTTCAAAAAAAAGACTGTATATGATTAACATAACTACAACTTAACACGCCTTTTGAAGTGTTTTCGAGTGTTTTAAACTCATTTAAAGGGTCTTTTCATAGTTTCTTACATTTTCAAATCATTAGAGTTGATTTCATGTTGTTTTTAGCCTTTTCAAGGGGTTTTGAGTGTTTTAAGTTCATTTCAATAGTCTTTTCATAGTTTTTATCTGATTTTAAGCCTTTTGAAGTGTTTTTGAGTGTTTTTAGCTCATTCAAAGGGTATTTTCATAGTTTCTTACATTTTCAAGTCATTAGAGTTGTTTTTATGTTGTTTCTAGACTTTTCAAGGAGTTTTGAGTGTTTTAAGCTCATTTCAAGAGTCTTTTGATAGTTTTCGTCTTGTTTTAAGCTTTTTGAAGTGTTTTAGAGTATTTTAAGCTTATTTAAAGGGTCTTTTCATAGTTTCTTACGTTTTCAAATCATAAGAGTTGTTTTTATATTGTTTCTAACCTTTTTAAGGGGTTTTGAGTGTTTTAAGCTCATTTCAAGAGTCTTTTGATAGTTTTTATCTTGTTTTAAGCCCTTTGAAGTGACCAAATAGAAACTAGCAACTCAAGTTGTAGTTCCAAGATTCAAATTCAGGCACTTCAGGTCAGTGAGCGACTACTCTTTCGTGACTAGGTAGGAGAAAGAAAAATTATCATCAGCTAGGAAATATAGGTTTTTCTTACCCATCTGTTCGTGCATCCACACAAGATCTCAAAGATACACCACCTGTATACTTCGCTATTCCAAGAACAAATAACATGAAAGTTGTCCGCACAAACTTAGTTCAGAAGATTGAATCCTTCATAAAATGGAGTCTAGTGATCCACTTCCCTTGATTGCAACTACTATAATCCCATGAACCTTTCTCCTCTATCAAGTAACGTTCTCCGTCAGGCTACAGTAAATGAGCTCATATTCTAAGTTTTCCTTCATAAATTTAAAAGGAAAGTACGACCATTGCGAAAGCAATTATGAAGAAAGAAAAAGAATAGTATCAATTTGCAAGGAAGAATTACCCAATATGAATCCGTCCAATCCCGTTCCTTGAACAATATACTATGCACATTCCCTGCAACAAAAACAACATCCAGCCCCAAATTCACACACCGCAACTCAACTCATTAATCCAGGGGATGTTTGAAATAGTTGCTCAAAAATGTGAAAACTAAAATTAATAAGACAAAAATCAATAACAAAAATAAAAAACAGATTACAAAATTAAATGTTTTTCTGGAAAAAAGCGATTGATTATTATACTCACATAAAACAAGAAATAAAAACAGGAAACAATTTTTTCTCATATTCTGTTTGATAGTACTTCTGTATAATGGAACGGGAAGGACCGTTACCCACACATTCCCCCTAAGCGGTGGGAAGACATTAAGATAGAGTGATACATGCGTAAATTTACCTCCAGAAATAAAAAGATTGTTTCTTAATGTTTTTACTTGGTCGTGTCCAACCCTCCGACCTCATGTTCAAGAGGAGAGGGGTTTACTGTTTATGGCTGATTCAACTTATTTTGACTTTTTTATTTTTATATCATCCGATTAAAAAAATTGAATTGAAAACAAACATTTATTTTTCATTGGTTAAAGAACCGAAGACAAAAAACAACAACGATCCCCTGTTCCACACACGGACGACAGGAAACCAGAACACGAAACCAGTTACCATACCGGAATCATCAAGCAACAGAACCCTCAACTCTGCCGTCTCCACGATCACAACATCGTTGTACAAACTCCTCACCGCCGTCAAAACCCTAAACTTTCCCTATGCTCCTCCTCCTCCTCCTTCTCCTCCTCCTCCAACGGCAGTTCCGTCCTCTTTGATCCCCGATGCGGCGGGGATTGGGTCGTTGATCGCGGCGGCTGCGGTGAGAGAGGTGCGGCGGCGGTGAGAAGGAGAGGGGAGGAGGTGAGAGGAAGGGAGATTTGGGGGAGAATGAGAGGGTGAGGAGTGGGATCGAGGAGCGGAGAGGGAGTGAGAGGAGAAGTGTGGTTGTGACCGTTGTCAGGGAAGACTGGTTATCTGTTCCGTGTGTGTGATGAGATAAATACACAGATGTACTACTACTACATGATAAACCATCAAACAGTGTGGGAGTCATAGGTTATAGGTTATGAATAAATCTGCGCTGAGTTATAACTCAGGTAAAGATTTCAGATTATATTATTATATCTTAATTTTAATTATTTATTTATATTTTTTTAATATTAACAAATCTTCTGGACAAATATTTCATTTTCCCAATGCATGGTAAAAGTTAGAGCAAGAGAAACAAGCATCTAATTACTTTTAACGGTTGGAAGGTAAAGTATCTTTGATTCTCTATATTGCTTTTTGTTGTTTTGTTTTGTTTTGTTTTTTTTTTTGAAACAGAATCTGTATATCGCTTGAGATTGCTTTAAAATCATATCATAGCATAAGTGTACTTTTTTTTTTTTGAATTTTGGACTCAAGAAAAGGGTTCATCACAACCAGTATCAGTTAGCACATACGAATTCCAAATCCTTGCAACGGAATAAGTGAAGCCGAGGCCACACTCAAACAGGGTTATTCACAAACTTGGGAATCAAAATCAGATGTAGATTGGTTTTCCGCACAACAAATCAAAGTTATACACCATTCATGTACTACAGCGAGACCTTCGTCACCTGGCAGGTTTAAAAATGCAGTCTGTAACAAGGGGTGTAGCAGCGGAGGCTCCAAATCTTCCATTCATAGCATCTGATCCAACAAATCTCAGGTTCTCTTATGCATTTTGCTTGGAGATCATACTTTGCATATGAACAAATTCTTCAAAAAGAGATTACTTCGCAGACACTCTTTCTTCCGCTTCTAAGCGGCAATTGGATCCTACAATTCGGCAAACACAAAACCGCCAATAAAGCATCAGAACATTATGCATGGTGTTATCAATCAAGTAAGAGAAGATGACAAGAAAATACTCAAATTATGATACAGTGATATGTAATATGTTTATTGACCGTTCTGATATGGTAATACTGCTCATGTTCCCGGAAGAAATATTGCAGATCAAAGTACACGACTGTCCAAGATATTTCAGAAACATCAGGAATTGTGAGGAACCAACACAACTAACCAAATAATCAAGGAACACACCTTTGCTGTCAAATTCGACACAGCAGAGTGGAACTTCTCCCTCGTTTTTGTACCAGCAACTTGTCCAGCCTTAGCTACCTTAGTGAAAGCACCACTGAACCAAGCTGTTCCTCTGGTGACATACCTGTAAAGTACTCAAGTCAAGTCATTCTCAATCTGGGAATCAAAATGATGCAGTGTTATAGAACGGTTGAAAAGGCCCTTCAATTGTTTTTGGCTTCAGAACACTTGTTATGAAAACCTTTTCAGATCAGTCGGTACCTTAATACATTACACCATACTGAACCAGCTTGATATGGAAACATATTTTTAAATAAATGAACCTTTATTTAACCATAGACTATAAGATGGAACACACACAGAGACTATAAATAACAAGCCAGAGTGTAACACAAAATGCAATAATAGCACATGAGGTGAATCATGTCAACTTTATGCTGTAATAGAAAACATTCTATTCTTGTCTCGGAAATAAAGTGTGTTCTTCACTAATTATGGTAAGGAATCGACTTTTTTCACAACTTCGTGTGTTTTGCTGCTATGTTCTAAGATTCCTTACCTGCTTGATTTAACTGCTGATCCCGTTACATTGAGTTTCCGCTCTGCCGCAAGCAGTGCAGCCATTGTTTTGTCAGAAACATGAAGCCTTTCATCCACAGACTTAACCTTTTCATTGACTACCGAGATTCCAACAGTCAGTTTCTCTGTTAGCCGAACTCTGCGATCAAATGAAACGACTTTAGCAGAAGCAGTAGCTGTCAGCTGATGCTTCTCGTCAAATGCCTTCGCCTTCGTCATAGCATCTTGACTCATAGCTGAGCCTTTGGCCATTATATTTGAAACTACTTCTTGAGCCTTGGAAACATAGAGTCTCCCACTATTGGACAAGCCAGATTTGACCTGTTAAGAAGATATAATGGCGTTACCAAAGTTCAGCAAATTGGTAAATCAGAATCTGATTGACTGCTCTGATTGTCTGAGATGATCAGACAACGTAAGCACACACAGAAGGAAAACCATCATAATTCACAAGTTGCATGTGAAAAGACAAAATTTAAGAGATGTGTGGAGGAACAGGGAGAACCTCAATACTAGGTGAACCATCATCAGCACCCGACACGCTCACAGCATTCTCAACCATTCTCACTTCCTGCAGTAGTTATTAACCATTAGAACAAACTGATAGGGGCAGACACCAGATTTCAGCAACAAATTACCGTCATCTCCAGATTCTCCGGTTCTTCTAAGCTATCAACTGCAGAGATGGTAACAATTCTATCAATCAATGTGACTCCCTGCAAAAGAAAAAAAGTTAGGGATTGGCGTGCGTCCACTTATTGAACAGTCTTATAGGAGGATAAAGTGATTACAACATGAGCAAACATAACTAGTTATTACAACATGAAAAGAAACTAAGCTAGGCTCTCACCAAATAGTGAAGCTGCAAGCAAAATTAGTAGCACCACATACCAATAAATCCATTAAAAAAAACAAGAAAAGAAAATGTAACGGCTTCATTAGGTTGAGATGCATTTGTCTGGTTCCATGCTGAATTTTGAAGTAAAATACCCTGGAAAAGAATTCCAGGGCATTGCATGACTAGTAATGAGTAAAAAATGATTCCTAAAGCTACATAGCCTCTTCATACGTCCGCATCACTGCCTCAACACATCCTAAAGATACCCTCAATGATTGTATCTCGGGATTTCTGTGTTTCCGAAATCTCCATATTGACTCTTTGTGCTTAGAAATTAAAACTCTCTTTCTTCGTTAGAACTTCAAGCAATCACTGAATCACAAACATATGAGCTAAACATAACCACACAGGCTGCATGGGTGCGTGTATCAATTTAGCAACCATAATGAAAATCTTATATCCAAATCAAAACATAGCCAGCAAAATTCAGGGTTATATCAATATACATTGTAACTCGTGTTCTAAGAAAAGCCAATCAGGGACAATCTTAGATCAAGAGAATTTCAGATCTCGTAAGGATTCAATCGCAAGGATAGAACTAAAAACAGCAAAAGCAAGCACCAAATCTCAAGCACCAAACCTCATGACGCCGAAAATAGAATTAAAAGCCATACCGAGAGCAAGAGCGCGATCTCAAGCGCCTTAGTTTCCTTAAAAGTAACGAACGCCGTCTTCTTCGACTCACCACTTTCACTACACCATAACAAACAAATCCAACTCAATTTCCAAACAAAAGCACCTCCAAACATCGAAATTAAAACAGTATCACTCCCAAAAATCCACAATTACAATTCATCAACTTAATCCACCGAACCTGCGAATCCGAATCCGCTCGATATCTCCGGAGAACGAGAAGAACTCGTGGAACTCTCTCTCCGTCGCCAGATTCGATATGTTGCTTACCTTAATCGTCCGATTCTGCACACCAACAACTAATCAATCAAACAGCAGTACACCACCACCAAAACATCAACAAAAGCACTTCCACAGTACAGCATCGTATGATCGCCGATTGTGAGGTTGAGGAGAAAATTGAGAGTTCAGAATTCTGAGTATATCTATCTACCTCCATTGATGAGTTACAAAACTACGGCGGCGTCGACGGCGAAGTGGTTCAGTCCAGTGACTCGCTTCTTCTTCTTCAAGTCAGAATCGGCGGCGACGGTTGTGGCGGCGGCGGGCGGAGGAGATGAGCTGGGGATGAGGTGGATGATTTCTTGTTTTTCCTTTTCTTTTGTGGTGATATTTTTTTGTTTTTAAAGAAAATTTAAGCAAAGTAGATGTGCTCTTTATAAATTAAAAAAAAAAAAAAAAAAGATGATGTGATAATGAAAGTTGGATATGCTAGTCGATAGGTTGTCACTTGATGTCTTAGCGCGGTCCAAGACAGTTTATAATATTTAATCTTTGTGAGAGACATTAATTCTGAAATATAATCTTCATTCTTTTATAAACACAACTTATATATATATAAACAACAAAATTATTAATAAATAATTATAAAAGAGATCATTGATGATTTTATGAAACATAATATTCCCTGGAAAGTTCACTTACTGATCTGGAATATCCCCTTGCAATTTTTAGTTTACTTAGTGTTGATTTAGTTTGCTAAATAAGATATCTCCTATTTGTGTGCAAAGTGGGAGGTAGTCTCAGTTTATAAGGGTAGTTTCCAGATTTTTAGCTTAGTTGTTTAATTGACGTTGTTGTGTTTTTTGCTTATAAATACAAGCTGGAAGGCAGATGTGGGCAATAAGAAATTTGGTTTTCCAGTTTACTTTTATAAAAAAAAATTGTCATTTTTTTTTTTGAAAAATTGGATGACTATTTGAATGTCGCGAAATGTTGGAGTATTACATGATATCATATTAAAACCTTCAAGATTTCTCATGTTTTAAAAAAAAAACCTTCAAAATTTCAACTCAAAATCAATTGATAATAAATTGAATGATATAAAATTTATATATATATTTATAATATTGTCACCCTAATCGATGCGAATAAATAATTCTCAGCATGTTCGACCCTTGATTATCCCCTTCAACAGATAGTAATATTTCTTCCATTCATAATAATTGCAATGCTTATCAAAATAAGTCATAAAGTTGGTGATATTATGAATAATTCGTGTAATGACAAAATAATATTTTTTATAGAATTATCATGAAATATTAAAAATAATTTAAGTTATATATTATAATCTTGAGATAAAATAAAATTAATGCCATATCTTTTAGTAATAAAACTAACATATTAAAATATGTAATAAATAATATAATTATGCAATAAAGAAATTATTAGGGGATGGATGGATGGAGTGCAATCTATTCATTTTTATCATACGAGAATATGAATTGATTAATTATAGGAAAAATAGTATTTTGACTCCTCAAACTATCCAGTATCTACACTTTAGGGAAAATAGGCAAATGAACCCCTGTCATGTTTGAGCTGTTAACACCGTTAAGTAGATCAACGAATTTACAAATTTAACCCTAACTGAAAACAAATACTAGAAAAAATAAGTAATGCTTTGAGTATCGAATACCGAAAGAAAAGGAAAAAAACAATAAGAGGAAAAGATGGAGAAAGAATTTAAGCTAACTCCGGTTCTTCATATCGTCTGCATCATTCTCACCATCTCACTGTCTCACCATCTCGTCCGAATTCACAATTTAATAACTCCAACTCAGATTTCGTCTCTGCAATTTGTGAATTCGGAGTTCGTAGTGATGAGATCATACGGAGTCATTTAATTAAATTTTCGTATGTATTTTGTAATCGGTGCATGAAATTGAAGTTATTGATTCTTATATTGTGATATTTATGCAATTGGCGCGTCAACAACTTGTGCTTTTCGATTAGGAATCGGCAAGCTCCTTGCAGATAAATCTTCCATTAATTTTGCATCATTTGACTCTTTTAACACTTATTTTGGCCTTCGAACCCGCGAATTCAATTATGGGTTTTGAATATTATATTTCGAATTTGGGTGGGTTCTTTGATTTTCTAATTTTGGGTTTCAAATTCGGGTCTGGGGTAAGGGATTTGGGTTCTTGAATTTGGGTTTCGAATAAATCATTTCGAATTTGAGTTCTTTGATTTTCTAATATCGGGTTTCGAATTCTTGTCATGGGATTAAGACTTTGTTCGTGAATTTGGGTTTCGAATAAACTATTTCGAATTTGGGCTTTCGAATTCGGGTTTTGGGTTTTGATTGCGTTTTGGAATATTTGTGCAGTTGTTCTTGTGTTCTTTTGTATGTTCATGACTCACAAGAGGTATAAAGATCATCAAAATTTGGCCAAATATTGAAAACTAGGGTTTGGTGTGATTTGGGAGATGTGGGCAGCATATTCTGTTAAACTTAACGTCTTTCTTAACTTTTGCATACCCTACTAAACGGAAGGGGGTTAAATGCCTGTTAAAATTGTATAGTTTGTCCAAATGACAAAGTGAAAAAGTTCAGGTAGGGCAGCCTGCAATTTTTCCTTAATTCATATAGTCAAACATAAGAATGTTATATTATTTTTTTCAGTCTCATATAAATTGAAATTTGTTACTTAGATACAAATGAATATTAATAAAATCATTGATTAGAGCATCTTCACCCTTAGTGCATTTAAATTGTCATTTTCATCTTTTACAATCAAAATAACAAAATCCTCCTATACCTTGTAGTCATATGCATTATCAAAAAACGACAACGTTATCATTTTCTTCAAATTTTACAAATAAAATGATCATCGTTTTATGTGTCATCAACCAAATTTTTTTTATTTTTTGTCTTGGATAGTCATTTAGGTTGTGCTCCTCTATAATCAATGTGGGATTCGCTAGTTTTTAGCTCGATTACTCAATCTCTTAGTGTGGTCCATGACACGTTTTTAGATATCCAGTGTTTTTGAGTGACATTGAGTTTTAAGTATTTCTTACTTTTCAAAACAAATATATCATACTAATGCAATCACCTATCATTTGAGTCAAGATTCTAATAGAAAATGAAATTTCAATCTTTTCTCATCTCCAACAAAGAGGAGAAACTTCAATCATATTTACTTTATGAAAATGAATTTAAAATCCAACAACGATTCATAGAGATGATATTTGGATTAGAAGAAAATGTTGTTTCTCATAGTATAATTTAATATATCCAACACAGATAATATACTGACACCCAAAATTTTATACAATATGAGTTGTTAAAGAGGAAACAATGACAGGTAAAAGAAGTAGTGAATTAATAATCACAAGCCATTAGAAAATGAGCCACATTGATCCTCCCTACCAACACATTAACAGCAACTAGACTATTAATTATAGATAATTAAGATCTCAATCTTATTAAAGCAAACCAAAGCCACATAACAAATAGTTTTCTCTTCTAAAACAAACACATGCCGTCTCTCAGCATAATAAATGAGCCTAAGTAACACATCTATTATAAATTATAAAAAGTGTATATTATCAATAGGTCTTACTTTTGAAATTTATTTATCAAATATTCATACTTCAGTTATTAATTATCATTTGATTTTATTTGGTTTGATTTTAGAAATGATTTGTTGTGTTTTCTTATTAGATACTCCCTCTGTCCAAAAAAAGAGTGCAACATATATATATTTTGTACTATTCTATATATATGAATACAAGTCTTCTTTTTATATCAAATCACGTCTGATCGTTCCGTAATATTTATTAGATTGAAGTACGTAACTTACACAACCATTGATGTTTCATGACATATTTATAAAAAATTACATTTGCTCGTCGTTGAATGCGTGTAAAATTTTGTATCGATACGTGTGTCCAGTCAAAAGGTTGCATTCTTTGTAAAATAGAAAGAATATGAGAGAATTGAAATATTTTATTTTTGATAGATGACTAATTGATAAATAAGATAATAAAATATAATCAGTTAATATATATTTTAGATTTTAATCATTAATAGGATACATCTTTTATAAAATAATTCCCATTTGATACAACCTGAAAAAATATTTCTCATTTTTTACATTTCCTTTCAATACATACTCCTCTTCTCCCCCGTCTTCTCCGCACCATCTCTCTCAGCCTCTTCTCCGCTTGGACAAATTATTCGATTTGAAACAACTCATCAAATCCCAGCTCGGTTTTGCCTCTGCACATCCTCCTCCTAGGGTTCCATCAAATTCCCCCAATTTGATTCAATTGAATCTCATTTGAATTCGATTTGGATTTTTAATTTGATTTGAGTTTATTGATATTGCAATGATCATCAGAGTCCTGTCTTCTAACATCAGTAGGATTTTTATGTGTAGCCGTGACGGTTGGAGGAAGATCGAAGGCAACATCAACCCTAGATTTTGCTTGCCCATCGCCTCTAGGGTGATCTATTTTTCTCACAGATTTTCTTCGAGAGAATGTTCTTGATAATGATTTTTGCATCTCAATCGAATACTTTCGTAGACTTCCATACCTGACGTACTTGAACAGTTTCTTTTGCACTCCTACCTGCAACTTCTCTGGATTTCGCTTGTTTTTTTTCTCAAATCGAGAGAACTTGATCATAGCAATTGTAAAATGAACAGACACACTGTTTCATTTTGAACAGATGCATTATGTCAGTTTGAATAGACGCATTGTTTGTTTCTTTTAGGACAATGATTCTTCGAGTGATTTGTTGAGAATGTCTATCTTTTCAGATAGATTCGAATTTGTGTATTTTGATGTGTTTATGTTGGATTGGAATTAAAACAATATGTTTGTATTATGTTAAATAATGCGTTCGAAGGATTAATGAGTGGAGATGTGGTTGTTGTTCTGTACAACTTAAAATTATATGTAATTAAAATTATTATTTTTATTATATATGTTGAAAAATATTTTGAATTTTTAAAAAATTTTCGTTAAATTTTTGTCAAATTACCCCTTTTTTACTCTCCCAACTTCGTGGGGACACATTGACGCTTCCCAACCATCGCAACTTCCAGATTTCATTACACCCAATTTTCCAACTGCTTTTTTCTGGTCCCTTCTCTTCCCCTTTCTCCATTCTCCACAATTCGGTTTCACGAACTCACAATAGTTCCCAACTCCAATTCCCCCAAATCGCACTTTTCTCAATCCACTTTTATCGCAAACCCTAATAAAAATGTCAACAGCGTCCTCGAATCCACGAACAGTGGAGGAAATCTTCAAGGATTTCAGCGCTCGACGAGCCGCCATCGTCATTGCTCTCACTACAGGTACTATAGGAACACCTATTGGTTTGTCTAGTGATGCGAAATTTTGGGTTTAACTCGAACTTTGAGGTGCCCAGATCTTTGATTTTGATTTTTGGATTGTGGGTTTTTTGCTAGATGTTGATCAGTTCTATGGGCTCTGCGATCCAGGTATGTGATGGACTCTTACGCTCTTGGAATTTCGGTTTTTGTTTTGTGTGTTGTGGGTTCTTTGGAATTTGTTGTGAAATAGTGGAAATGGTGAATGGAGGGAGTTTTCTAGGAAAATTTAATGGATAGTTGTGGGATTACTAATATAATTGCTCGTACTTGAGGGAAAAGTTTAGTTTCTTGAATATTGGCGTTTCTTTTTTAACTGCTCAGGTTAGGTGCTCGTTGTGAAATTAGCTGTGTTTAGGTGCTTGTGGAACAAATTTTGTCTCGGTGTTGATGAAGTTTTCAGCCGAAGCAAAATTTGGTGACGGGGAAGAGCGAGATAGAAACGTCGATAATGCAGTTTTCCGGATGGACGAACTAAGTTGGCTATGGGTATGAAAATTGGGTGTTTAAAATGGAATCGTGGGTGTTTGAGCTTTAATTTCAGGGAATATAGACAAATACGAGTGGTAATATATCGAATTTCAAGAATGAAAATGCAGGGTAATGAGTTTAAAGAGATTGATTGACATTTGTAATGGTCTACGACTCTACAGAGTTTTGTATTTGGGGAATTTTTTTGTAGGTTAATTGTTGATTTCATGGGGAGGCAGTGGGTTTGTGGTGTGATTAAAGTGGTGGTAATGAAAGGAAATGGTTTACATGTTGGTGGTATTACGTCCAAAACTGGGGATAAAAATGCCGAGTAACAAGGTTAAAGAGGTTAAAAAGAGAACTACACTATGCTATATGTTAGTCTTGTCGGATTCGGGAAGCTTGTAATGGGTTAATTGCTTATTTGACAGGGAGAAAATGGGGTTGTGGTGTGGTTCTGATTGATTAGTGGGTGCTTGAAGTTTCAATCTTACTATTTTTTGTTCATTTGTTGGAAATCAGAGAAGGAGAACTTGTGTCTGTATGGACATCCGAATGAAACATGGGAAGTAAATCTTCCGGCAGAGGAAGTTCCACCTGAACTTCCTGAGCCAGCTCTTGGGATCAATTTCGCTAGAGATGGCATGAACAGGAGAGACTGGCTTTCCCTGGTTGCTGTACACAGTGATTGTTGGCTGTTATCTGTGGCTTTCTATTTTGGAGCTCGACTTAACCGCAATGAGAGGTCAGTACTTGTTTTCTTTAGTAGCTGCAGATTTTCAACTTTCCAATTCATGGATATATATGTGGCGACATTTTCTTTGGTTGAAATGGAGTTGTGGTCTGGTAAGAAAGATGACAGCCTTCTTTGAGGATTGCAGAAACCTCAAATTCACTTGTCTGACCTTATCAATCACTTTACTAGCTCCTATAACCATCTGCTAAGATTGTTTCAGACTTTCAGCCATTTGAGTTGATGATTGAATGTGCTGTTATGTCCATAGTTTGATCTTATATCATGGATATGTTCTGTCTCAAATTCTTCCCTCTACTGCTTCCTTCGCTCTCCCGTCCTATAGCTTCGGCTATTTCCTTCCTCCCCATGCATTTCCTCTCACACTGCCTGAAAAAGTTCCTTTGATTATTAGAAACTTAGTTATCTTGTTTATTGTTTGCCTGATTAGCTTGCTCCTTAAAACTTTTTGCTTTAACTTAAACTTGTCGTACCTTTTATGATACTCCGAGAGTAAGTGAGAGTTACATTTTTTTGGAGAGTGCGTAAGAGTTGGCATAATACTTCATTGCCAAATTAGACGACTAAGGAAATATTGATTGTTCGAGGACATAATTTGTTATGTTATAGCAATGGTTGTGTGTTGGAGTCTCGATGAAGAGATTATAACCGAGAGACGAGAAGTTAGTGAGACAACTAGAGGTTGATTGTAGGTGGATCTTCTACCGGAGAGAAGGTATTTGGCATGTTGAGGACCATACTCTATTGATGGGTTGCTTGATATTCTGAAATTCTTCACATGTTTTGGCTTTAGAATTACGACACTCTGGCATTACTATGAGGTTTTCTTGCTGTCCTATAGATGTAGGATAATCAATGAATCACTATCAAATCCATACAACATGACATGGATCTTTCCCGGAAGTGATGGTGCATGGTCGACTGTGAGGCGTGTCTTTTAAAATAAAGAAAGGAAACAACTTAAGATAATTGCATTTGTTACATGGCACACCTCGTTTCAACTCAGACTGCTCTAACCCAGCTATCCTTAACGTTTGCTTTAGACTTCAGTCATATATTGGTGAATGGCATGCCGGGCTTTTTTTTTTGAAACATTGATTGCCCGACAGGTTCTAGTTCTCTCATTAGTCATCTTTTGTGGCACTTTCAAGCCTCGGGCATGTGAGATTATATCTTCTAGTGTTTCATAGGTGGAATTGCCGTGAGGATTGTGCAAACTCATAGGAATCTAGCCTTCATGTTTGTTTGAGTGTGGTAGTGCTCTTGAGAGAAGGCTGGGATTTTGTTATTCCATGTTTGAAGGGCCATTTTTTTTCCCTGTGTTGATGTATCTTTTGTGTCGCAGGAAGCGCCTCTTCAGTCTCATCAATGAACTACCAACTGTGTTCGAAGTGGTATCTGAAAAGAAGCCGATGAAAGATAAGCCCAGTGTGGATAGTGGTAGCAAATCCAAAAGCGGCAGCAACAAGGTTAGATGACTAATTTCATCTTCATAAGCCGACTTCTTTTTATAATCTTGAACATTCCTGGACAGTGTTGAGAAGTAATTATAATGCTGTTCTTTTTGTTTTTCAGAGGACGATCGATGGGCAGGTCAAAATCAACCCTAAGCCAGGGGACGAGAATGATGAAGATGAAGATGATGAACAGGGGGAGACCTTGTGCGGCAGCTGTGGTGGAAATTACAGTGCTGACGAGTTCTGGATTTGCTGTGACAGTTGTGAACGATGGTTTCACGGGAAGTGCGTGAAGATAACGCCAGCAAAGGCGGAAGGCATCAAGCAGTACAAGTGCCCATCTTGCAGTATGAAGAGACGGCAGTAGCAGTCGCTGAAAGAATAATGAAGGCGATTGGGAAACGAAGTCGCCGCTTTGTTTTAGTTGGCTGACATAGAGTAGGACACGACCCTTTTGCAGGTAATCAGTTTTATGCTGCTTTTGTTTATATAGTGGTTGTTGTTACAAGCGGCCAAGTTTGAGATCTGCAAGTGTTTTCTGTATTGTCTACTTGTATTGGCTGATTTAAATCACGATGAAATATGTGCAAGAATCTCATCGCTTCAGTTGCACCTGAATTCATTTTCATCGTGCTTATTTGCTAGCCAAGTTCTTCTTGGGCTGTTTGTCTCGTCGCCTTGCTTCCTTTGTTGCTTGTCTATCCTTTGTCGATTTCATCAAGAGCCGAAGTCCTACTAATTTGCTAATTTATCGTATTTTTGTTGGTTTGGGTGTTCTTCGAGATCGGAACCTTTGTCAATTGTCACCATAAGGCTCTTAAAGGACTTCAGGACGATTGTAAATGGATTTGGGGACTGGTTCATCTCTACATATTTCTGGATCTACTCGGTGTGGATCCTCTTGCACAAGCAAGAATGACTTTTTCTTTGATTTAGAACCTGGTATGTATGGTTTTGGTTTGGTTATCATTGCTCTTTCTCAGTCGTCGTGCTTGATGTCTTCAATCGCTGGATGAAGTTCTAATCCATTATGTAATACTTACCATTGAATATTAACTAGTTAAGTGAGAAATATCAGGAGCACTTGGCCCTTTTTTCTCTTAGGTATGATTCTATATCTGGATGATTTACTTAGTGGAACATGCTACATAAAAATGGCTCTGGTAAGGTATTCAATATCGAATAACCTCAATTAGAAATCCTCAACCTGTTCCTTACTGATGGTAACAATGTGGCTACATCAGAATGGACAAGTGAGCGTTTAAGTACCGACTTAATGAGTTTAAATAAATCAACTTAGGTCAGGACTTTGTCGAAGACATACCATGTACACATCTATATCGATTTCGTTTAAACAGATTCATAAGGAAATAATGCTATTCCATTTACGAGTAAAATATCATTTCCTTTTCTTTTTTTTTTGAATTTTCTATTTTAATTGTTATAGATCATGAAGTCAAATGATTACAGAAGTTTAGTTTGACAACTTATTTGTTTGGATTTTTGCGGTTGTGCTATCCCATTTTCTCATATTAATCAACTATGAAATAAATATATTTTTTACCCAATATATTTAAACATATGTAATTTTATTTGTTGTCGAAGGAAACAATTAAAACTTGTCCATAATTTGTTTAGAAAAATGGATTTTTGGCTAATCATGATTAGATTTTTGGATTTGGAGATGAATGGTTGATTTTTCTCTCAGCAGTTGATTTTTAAGCTAAGGGTTTAATCTAAATGAGCTTATTTATGATTAGACACAACTTAACCAACCCCGAATTTATTATTGGATTAATATAAAAAAATATAATTCTCCCTCGTCCCATTTATTTCGTAATATTGCATCATCATTATACTATTCAGTATATAGTTTGAGGTATTTCGTTATTCATTTTAACGAATTAAGAAATTATTGGACTGATCCAGAATTGAAATACACAACTTAAACTATCTTAAGTGTTTCACGATAAATTTGCGTAAAACGATTTTTGATCTTCTGACAAACGATTTGTAACTTAAATAATTTTATTGCTTATCTAAGCACATGTTGCAAAATAAGCGAAACAGACGGAGTAAATGTATAAATTTAGGTAGAACAAGGATCTAGATTTTGATTATCACTAATAACTCAAATGATAAGCTCTTTTTAACAAATAATTATCTTATAATGTATTTATCCATTTTGCTCATACTGTCGAGTCACGTTTTGTTCGTAGAATAAGAGCAGGATAAATGATCCCGCCAATTCTATGTTAGGTGAAAAAAAAAAAAGATAGCATATGTATTACTTGTCCTATTTAGGACGATAACATCTCTAGTTTTCTCATTATCAATCTCACCTCTCCTGTAGTCTTATCCATCGGGATAAAGATCTCAATACTACTATCAGATTAATATCTCATGCTTGTCGTTGATTATCGTCGAGCACCATCTATCGTCAATCGTCGATCTCTGTCAACCACTGTCCGATGTAGTTAGTATTAATAAGACTAGACTCTCATCCATTTTTTAAAGATTATCTAGTTGTTGGACCAAAACTCTAAAAATTAGTGATAAGCAAA
>LIEC01010421.1:0-20905 GCA_001925005.1 Drosera capensis | reverse complement strand
AAATCAAAATTATTTTCTTAGATTGTACCGGTTCGATTTTTCTGACGTTATCATGGTGTCATAACGACTCTTTGACAATTATGATATTCTCAGATGGTCAGTTGAGCACACTTATGAATTGGTTTCACTTCCTAAAAGTAGAAAAGTGTTGAAGAATAAATCGGTTATAATGACAAGATAAAGAGTGATCCGAATTGGCAATCTAGTGAAACACAAAGTCGATTAGTGATGAAAGGATTCGGCAAAAAAAAAAAATAATAATGTTTTGAAATTCACGACGCATTCAGAATGTTTTGAAGGATTCAGATAAAGGATTCAAAAATTCATGACGCATTCAGAATGTTTTGAAGTCGGAGGACTACAACACATGGTTCGTAGAACCATCCCTATCGACTTAACCTATCACCCCGACCGTGGTGCAAAAATGTTTGATTACGAGTTTTGGGTACACAAGAACTCAGGATGATCCATTTGAATATTTTCGAAAGGTTCCTAGAGGCAAGTTCTTTTTTCTTCTCCTTTTCATGATATGTTGATTATAGGGCTGAATTAGGCTGATTAGGACTTAAAGGCCAATTAGGCAAATCTTGGGGATGCAAATCGTTCGAAACGATAGGGCAAGAAAGTTTGTGATTACCTCAAAACAAAGTATTTTGAACTTGTTCTTGGGAGGTTCAATATGTAGAATGCTAAAGCTGTTAGCATCTCTCGGCCACTTTAAGTTGAGTAAGTATTCACGTTCATATACCGAGCAACAAAGCGAAGAGATATAAGTTATTCCTATCATCGACTGTTAGCAGCTGTATGTATCCAGAACATTGGAAAGCTTTGAAATGGATCTTTAGACACCTAAAACGAAACTACAGATCGAATTATGGAAGGATAAACAGACTCTATTATGGCTGTTGGGAGAGCTTCATTGAGGAAGTCTACCTCGAGGTATTTGCTCCCTTTTATAGAGGGAGTTATTTCTTGGCAGTCAGACTGCAAAAGCGTGTTATTTTGTCTAAACCTAAGCGGAGTTTTCCTAGCTCGATGAACATCATCGCCGCCGCCACAGCTAGCTAGGGTTTTTTATTTTGATTTTGAGGGTTTTTGAAATGGAGATTTATAGTGGTGGGTCCATGGTCGCCATTGTTTTTTTTTTAATCTATTTCACAATAAAACTCGTTTTTTTTAGAAAATGAATTCACCGTTATAAAAAAATTATTTTATGAAGAAACGATGTTTATTTTACACGAAACGAGTTCAACTTAAGTAAAAAAAAAAAAAAAAAAGAATCACAAATTCAGTAAAATAAAACTCATTTTCTAAGCAAGCGATTTTTTTTTTCGATGTTGATGAAAAAAATTAAAGAGCATGAAAAACAAAATGAAAGGTCGTATGAGTGCTCCCAATCATATGTCCACGAAATAAAAACACTCCAAAACCTCATAGTCATTTGGACACAAAATAAAAACAATACAAAACTAAGTTTTAGTTAGAGGTGTATAGGGGTGGGTGGTTCGTAGTTCGTCTGAGTAGTTCGAGTTCAAATATGTGAAACTCGATCTGACTGTTCCAAGAACTGTTCATAAGTTGAGTTTAAAATTCCGCTCATGAAACCTACCAAATAAGTTCGTTTAACTCGTCAGACCGACATGATAGGCTTCTATGACTTCCATTATTTTGTCGAAATTTCGTTTTATTGTACACTGTTTTTTGTTTTTCATTTTGTTGATTTATTATCTATAATATCATAAGTATAAATATTTACATATTAAAATTAAGAACAAAATCTAAACGGAGGAATCAGTTGAAAGAAGAGTTATTGTTTCTTTTTGAGATTTGTATAATAAAAAGAGTAATAGGAAGGGAAGTGACCACTTTTTCTACTAAGAAAAAGTGACCTAAAAGCTTAGGTTAGCAATCACTGAAACGATAATACAACAATTGAATAAATTTGATTGTTGATATTTATCGATTATATAAAAATTGAGAAGGATCGGGTAAACACGCGTCGATAATCGGTATGAAGTTTTGAATAATAATTCTAGATCATTCTTTTTTAAGTTTGTTTATTTTTATAAAATTACCTAAATAAATAAATACAAATTAACTAATAATATATTTACATACATTAAGGTGTTCTTAACAATAAAAATTTTAACGTTCAAAATACAAAAAATAGAAATCTTGGTGGTCACCGGAGGTCGGAACGATGGCAAGTATAATTTTCCTCTAATAAAAATTTAAAAATAAAATAAAATTGTTACTAGTAATATATAAGATTATGTGTTCCTAACTAAATCCAACGACAAAGATCTCACAAATCTTAATGTGGAGATTTCATTATTATTAAGGAGCTATTTGACTTATGTCGGGAAATGATAAAACGTTATTTTTTTAATGTGGAGATTTCATTATTATTAAGGATCTATTTGACTTATCTCACAAATCATGAAATTTAATGATAATTTAATTTATATATTTCAATATGAAGTCAATAGTATATTTTTTTTTGCGTCATTTTTGTTTCTGTTTTTTTTTATTTTCATTTCACTAACATAAAACAAAAAAAAAATAAACAAAAAACAACACATTACCAAAATTCCACAAAATTATGAATAATCCTAAAAAACTGACCAAAATAATCCCAAAAACTACAATCTCAAGAACTTGTATTTCATTGATCCTCCAATATCGCCCACACCCGCGGTTTCGGCTCCGATTCCGAGGTAGAAATGATCGGAATTGCTCATCGATGACGGAGGATGCGGCAGAGGACTGATCGGAATTGCCTCGAACGCATGTCTCGCCAAAGCCCCTCAGACCCTCATTCAACTGAACGAAAAAGATACCAGAAGCAATGAACCAAACATAGAAACTGATATTTCCACCGATTCTATATATAAAAAAAATGCGTATATCTGTGAGGCAATGTCGTAAATGAAGAACTCTAATCAAAACTTTCATTCTGAGATGTCAGCATCAACCGAGAAAGCCTACAGCATCGTCTGAGGGGATCACATCGAGCAAATCTAGGCGGGAAAAGGATGAGAAAGATTTGAGCCTATCTAAACTTCTTGAATTGACAAATATTAGAGATCTTCCAAAAAAAAAAAAAAAATTATTATTTTATCATGTGAAGTGATTTTGTTTTTCATTATTGATTAGCCATTTATGTTATTTATTTTGATTTTTAAATTTTTAAACAGTGATAGAAAAATATTAACTGAATTCTACGGATATGATTAACGTCTCAGTCTCATTGTCTCCTCCGATGGTGCGTCTTTTGGAAGAACTTCGGTTGTTTCGAGGCCGTACGATGCTGTGTTTACAACGATGTGGGAACAAAGGAATGAATGATCTCGATCTGAACTTGTCGTCGGATGATCTCAATCTGAATTTGTCATCGGAGACAATAATTGGTAGCCGAGGAGGAAGAGATGAATAGGTTGGGATAGATGGAGATATTTATGTCATTTATTTATATTTTGATATCAAAATATAAATAAAATAATAATTAAATATCAAAATATATCTTAAAATATTTAGAATATTTAAATAAAAATTGTCTTGACACATTAATGTAATTAACCAAATAAACCAAATACTCCATCCCAATACAAGAAATGTAAATGTAAAAGAAAACAAACACACAAATCTCCCAACAAACTCTTCACCCCGTCTCCCACCACCTCCTTCTCCGACCACCGCCACCGCCACCGCACCACCCGTCGCTGCCGCCACCATGTCCACCACAACCACCACCTCCTCTATCGGACCCCCAAATCCCACCAATCCCTTCACCTCGCCCTTTTCCTCAGAACCCCACATCCCATTTGACCCCATCACCGACACCTCCCTCGATTCCGATTCTGACGAAGACTACCTCGACGACCCCGAATATAACGAGGAAGAGGTCCATTTCAGCTTCGTCACGGACTTGTTCCGCCGGGTCAACGATGATGATGTTGATGATGATGGGTTTGATTCGGGATTGGAGGATGGGATCGATGTTGGGTCTGATCGCGAGATGGATTTGGGGTCAGGGTTAGGGGAAGAGGAGGAGGAGGGTGGGGATTGGGGATTTGAGGGTGGGATTTGGGGACACGATGGGCTTAGGGTTGAGGAATTGGGGTCTGATTCGGAGGATGAATTTGATGTGAATGGGAATGAGGGAATGGTTGGTGTTGATGATGGTCTTGATCGGCCTTGTGTGCGTTGGGACGATTTGGGAGACGATGAATGGGGTGATGAAGGGGACGGTGATGATGATGAAGGTGATGATTTGTTTGGTGATGGACATAATAATGGTGATGTGGTTTATGATCGGGCGAGAGGCGGAGGCTGTCATGATCTTGATCGGGCTCGTGTTTGTTGGGAGGAAGATGATTATGATGATAATGTCGATGAGAATGACGATGAGTTTGATGATGGAGTAGACAGTGATGATCTTGATGAGGATGGCGAGTTTGATGATGGAATGAACAGTGATGGTGCTCTTTATGATTGGGAAAGAACGGCGGATGATCGGGAACATTCTCATGTTCATTGGGATGACGATAATGGTGATGGGTTTGGTGATGGAGGGATTAATGATGATGCTGTTTATGATTGGGAAAGAGCTGTTGATGAATTCAGTGAGGATGAAACAGGAATCGATTTTGGAGACATGGTTGATGTTCGAGGAGAGAGCGTTGAGTGGTACGAGAGAGGATCACGGGTTTCTTTTGACGTGGAGAGGGGACTTGGGGCAGGTGGGTTTGAGGATTTGGAGTGGGAATCTGTGCTTGTTGAAGCAGGGCAGGATCTGAGTGAGGTGATGGGGAATCCTCCAGCTGCAAGATCGGTCATTGAGAACCTTCCTGCTGTCCATTTGGTGGATGAAGGTTTGTGCGGGGAGGACACCTTGTGTGCTATTTGCAAGGACGAGTTTTCAGTGGAGGAGAAGGTGAGAAGGCTCCCGTGCAGCCATTACTATCACGGGGAATGTATCACGCCATGGTTGAAGATTAGGAATACATGTCCTGTTTGCCGATATGAGCTACCTACGGATGATCGTGATTATGAGTTTGGGAAGAGGGAATGGTTTGGGGAGGATGAGGATGGCATGGCCCCAGATTTGGAGGTCAGATATGATCTCCATATGTTCTTCTGGTGGATTGTCACCAGATTCAGTAACCAGGTTGGTCAGGCTTGATGTTCATGTGCTTGTTTGCTCAAGAGTTGATGATCAACATTGTTGTTGGATAGAGTTCAATAATAAGCTCTATTGGTGTTGTAGAATGTGGCTCAATGCTTTGAAAACCTAAGCAATGTTTGAATATTAACCTGTACATATTGTCAGTTGATGTAGGTCGTGATCATTTGGATTTGGCCTTTCAGTTCATCTTCGCGGTGCCTCTGTAGCTTTAATATGGTGCGAGTCGAAACATGTTTAAGAATTACGATAGTATATATTCTCAGAGATTGATCAGTAGCATGAAAGACACCAGATATGACCCAAACCCTGGATGTCGGGAAAGGCTGATTCGTTTCAGCATGTTTGGCTGTTATTCACAAAAATTACGACTCGCCATTGTCAAGGAAATTCGAGATTTTGAATGAAATGAACTTGCACCACCAATGAACATATCTAGAACACCTGTCTTCATCGCAAGCTTTTTATTCATCACAAAGATATTGCTGCGCAAGTACCATAAAATTAGTTCCGACAAAATCGATGTGAAGCAAAATGGAGAAGTCTACTCTTGGAAACCAAACTCACGTTACTGGTTGCAAAAACATATCTATCAGATCACCTATAATTTCATCATCAGGAGCTCCTAATCTGTATCCATGAATGTAAGTGGCGGCGGCGAAACAAGCGAAGTTTGCTAACAACTCCAGGAAGGCGTTCGAGAGTGGCGGAGAATCGATGTAAGCGACTTTGTTGTACTTATTCCAGTATACTTCAAGCACCGACTGCATATGCTTCCGGGCATCCTGGAAAGACGCACCTGTCTCGTGGACATAACACAAAAATCTCCTCTTTCTTGCTCTAGCTGCAAGAAGAAAGGAGGCACGCCTGCACAAAAAAATTTCTGCTATTGAAACACATTTGCATTACGAGTATACGATGATACCTCCTCAGTACCTCAATCATTCATAATCCGATTCACGATGGACGAGTAAATAATAACCTTGTAAAGGTTCTCGAAGCAATCAAGTGATCCGGCGTGTATTTCGTTTGCGAGTACAAATACGCTACATGAAGCAAGATAACGTCACTGATAGATGTCCAAGCGTTTTTCAAGTATGCGCCAGAATGTTGGTACTTGTTTGTTGAAATACCACTCGGCCTCTACCAAGTATGATTTGCAGAACTGACTCCACTGCATATGCCAACAGAATCATAGTCAATAGAAACAGATTTCGGCACAACAAAGAGGAAAAGTCCATTACAGATATTGTTACCTCGATGAGAAATTCCATTGTAGCTTGGTTTAACAAACACACCAAAAGCACACAATTCGATTGATGTGTTTTTTCTCTCACAAATATTTTGATGTTTTTCGACAAAATAAGCGTGTCACAAACTCAAATGATTGGCCATGAGTGACATGAGGAGTGCTTGACGAAAATATTCATTGAAGTAACAATTCGTCTGTACCAATTGCGACTCACCCCCACTTCTCACCTCCCTAACAAAAGTCCATCACACTCCACCACACTCCCAAAACGTCCACCAAACGACAGGCACCACACACTCACACTCACACTCAGCACAATTCATTTCCCCAAATTTCTTAATCATCGAATAAATATTATTTTCTTCGTTTTATATTAAATATAATATTAAATTTTTTTTATGAGATTCTAAGTATATATTAACTTTTGAGAAAAGATGAAGAAAAATAATATGAAGAGAACTGATAATAGGAAGAGTTAATATTATATAAAATCAATAATAGAGATATTTTATTATTTTTGAAGGAAAAAAGAGAATTCTTGATAGATAAACTATGAACTTTAATTATAAAAAAATATCCTAATATAATTCATTGTCATTAGGTGCCCTACAATCAATCAAAAGATCCTTTCTCAAAAAACAATTATTGCATACAAATTCAATTTCCTAAAATTAATCTTTTTTAAATCTGACGATGACGAACCAACACGACGAATTAACGACGATGATAAATAAACGTCGATGAACTAACGTTGACGACAACGAACTGACAAAAGAAAAACGACGTCGTACCAACAACGACGATGTTGAACTAACCACAACGAACTAACGTCAATGACGATGAACTAACGCCGACGACAAACTAACAACGATTATGATAAAGTAACACCGATGACGAACTAGCGATGACGATGATTAAACGATGACAACAAACTAATGATGAAGATAATGATGACAAACTAGTAACGACGATGAGCGGACGTTGACGACGACGACAACGAATGGATGATGACGAAAAACAAACGTCGACAATGGTTTTGGATGCAAAGTAACAATGAAGACTAAACCAATTTCAATCTTTTAGATTTTTTGGATGAAGATTGACAAATAAAATCACACACAATTATATTTTTTTTTGTTGATGATGTCGGCGTGGAAAAAAAAAAGTAACCCATGCAATTTTTTAGGATATTTAGGGATAGAAAAAACAAAATGAAATTGGTTCAATCTTTAAGAAAAAGAAAAATATAGATTTGAATTTAAAAAATAAAAAATAAAACAAAATCTACACATGGGGGTACCTTCATGAAAACAAAAGGGAGTGAGATATTTATTGGGTATTTCTTTTGTTAGGTGGTATCTTTTGATAATTTTTTCAAACAAATTTCCAACTAAGATAATGTTATAATTATTGTGCGACATAAAAATATAAATATCGCATATTTTTAGGATGGAGGGAGTAATAGTAATTATAATTATAAGTTTGTCAAATAATAATAATAATAATAATAATAATAATAATAATAATAATAATAATTAATGCTAAAATATAGATATTAAATTAGAAACATAGTTATAAGATTATAAATACATAACTAAAATGTAAAACAAAAAGTTAGGATTATAAAATAAGGTGAATTACCTAAACATACAAAAACTTGAAAAAAATACAAAAAAAGATACATAAGGAATCAAAATTTCAAAAATATACAAATCATCCATATCATGTAAATCCCTAACCCTACTCTAATCTTCATCCCAACCCTGCTATGACATAACCGTCGTCAAAATCTTTGTTGAAATTCGATCACCGTCGTCGGAATCGTAGCTAGAATCCGGCCACCGTAGCATGAATCTAAAACATCATCGGAATCTTTGTAGAATCCGACCATATCGTCGGAATATAAAATAGAACGTCTTAATAAAATCAAAATAGAACATTTGATAAAAAAAAAATGAAAAATAAAACGTGAGTAAAAAAAAAAATGATACAGAGCTCCTGTTACAACAGTCACTTTGTTTCGAAATAGAGCATCTTTGTTATTTTGAAACAAAGGGCCTATGTTTTCTCAGAAACAGAACATCTTTATTATTTTGAAACAAAACGTCTATATTTCAGAAACAAAACACGTTCGTTATATTTGAAACAGAACGACGAGTCATTTCAAAACAAATAATGTGCCTTTTTTTATGTTACAAGAGTATGTAGGAGAAAAAAGAAGATAAATCTTCGGAGGGATTCCTCTCTTTGTTTTGGTGATCTTCATCACAATGCAGTTCTTCACCAAGTAACAGTCCATTAGGGCCAATAAGAAGGCATACTACTCTGAGTTACGGAAGTACTGTGACAAGTATGTGGCTTCGGAAACCTCTTTTCAGATTCCAGGCTTAGTTCCTTTTTGTTATATGATGTGCAACATCTTTTGCCTTTTTTTGGTAGTATGATAGAGAATCTGTAGAATATGAAAGAGAGATATGCTAACTCAAGTGATCCAGAGATATTCCATATGGTGAGGTTGGTTTTCATTGTTTATAACTAGAGAGAAAGGGGTCTGAACTTTTTCTTCCGTAATTTACTCACTTTGCTCAAAAAGTAAAGATTGTTGTAGAAGTTAGGATTTTGCTTAGAAGATTACAAGATAAATCCTGGGACAATCAAATACCTTGAGGCTACCACTACAGGCACAAGGAACCTCCAGTCTCTTAATCCTATCCTCTTCCTGGAAAATCTGACACTCCGTCGTCTGGATCAAAGCCGCCTCCTGGCCACCAACCTCATCATCCCCTCTAACCTCCACCGTCGAACTCGTCTCCTCACCACCTCCGATCAACAACACGTTTGCATTCTCAGCCTTCCCCTACCCATTCGGGGATCCCATCCAACAGCCCACATACAATACGAGATACTTACTCATCTTGGGGAGGAAGGAAAGAGAGGGTGGGAAGTGGAATTGTATGTTTTGGGAAATATAATTCCGCGTGTATGATTTTAGGAATATTTTTCAAAAAATATAGTTTTGGGTCATTTGTTCTAAAATAAATGAAAAAATTATATTATTATATATAAAAATAAATACTGAAAAATCTCCAAAAATATGATTTTAAAATCTTATTTTCATATTTATAATTTTTATAAATTCTCACAAGTACCACTTCACCCAACCCCCACCCCACCCAACACTTATTACTAATTTCAGTAAATTCCCTTTCAATGTATGTTTTTTTATTTGATAAATTGCTCATGATATATGTTTTATAAAATAATTCCTATTTGATATAACCCAATAAAATATTTTTCATTTCATATATTCGCCCTCTTCTCCTCCATCTTCTCTGCGTCACCTCTCTCTGCCTCTTCTCCCTCCACTCCACTTCTACCATCTCTTTTCATCCTCTCTTCCTTCATTGTCACCTCCCCAAACTCATCTTCCACTCATCCCCCATCAAACCTTAGGATAATTTCCTCAAATCCCAAATGCAAATCGGCTCCCAAAACATCATCATCATCATCCCCTCACCATGATAGGGTTCGTGGCCCAATTAGGGTTACTACTGCAACTTAAGAATTGTTGGTGATATAAATGGTGGAATGTTGGATGGGGCTTTTAATGCTCCTGGCGGTGTTTGGAGCTCCTAAAGGTGCAAAAGCTACTAGTACGTCATCCATTGATATTTTTCCTTCGGTATCCATGCTAGTGACACAATCATATCTTATGAGCAGAGACAACCGCTTCATGATCTTCTTGATGACATGACATTTTTTGTGCAACAAGCAACTTTCGTTGTTGATGTCATTCTGGACGCTGAATATATTGATGACTGCCTTACTTTAAAGGAGCAAAGGAGAGGTGGATTCTGATGTGGACCCCATATGGTTCATGCAGTGTGTCTGTATTATGTCAAACAGTGCATTTGAAGGTTTGATGAATGCTTAGACGGCGCACTGTTTGTAACAGTGCAGGCGCACTGTTTGGAAACTTGTGGTTTGCTAATGATCAGGAATATAGTGAGGGTCCTAATGGCTGCCTTGCTTTAGAGGAGCAAAGGAGACGTGGATTCTGTTGTGGACCCCATATGGTTCATGCAGTGTGTCGGTATTGTGTCAAATAGTACATTTGAAGGTTTGATGAATGTTTAGACGCAGCACTGTTTGGAAACTTGTAGCATGCTAATGATCAGGGATGCAAATTTATCCCCAGAAACGCAACATCACCAATCTAGATGGTCTTTTATATCTTTCATGTTTGTCTTGTTTCCTTTTCTTGTCCCCTTCATCTTCAGAAGTGAAATTCTTTCACTGTTGATCTCTTTTCTTTTGTGGATTTCATTTTATCACTTTGTTCATTGTTTTTAATGCTCCTATAATTCAGAAACCACATCAAAATTTCAGATGACATATTTGCAAACCCAAATAACCTCAATTTCCCTACAATGGCTAGAGGGACTTCCATTTTCGTCTCGTTGCTACCTTCTTTTCTCTTAATTTGCATTCGGGGTAAGCGATCGATTGCTTCTAGGCAACTTATAGACAAGGTACATACTGTGACTATTTCTCGCTACACTTTTAATTTTGTGAATCCTAATACTAATTCTTGTCTAATCATCATAATCATTTCCGGTACAAGTTCGACAACTTGTCATTGTTGTGCGGTGATTGTTTTCTTCGATGACGACTTCGATCATCTTGTACATATCGTCGCCGGCGATGGTGGCGGGTCAGATCTAGTGGTATCGCCGGCGACTTCATTGATGTTGTTACAGTAATGTGAGTTGATGGACGGTCGAGAAATTATATGTAATGAGAATTATTTTTTCTTATTGTATGCGTTGGAAAATATTTTGGGTTTTTTGTATTGTTTTAGAATTTTTCCCAATAATTTACACAAAAAAGAAACATCAATTGCTGCTACTATTTAGCTGACACAAGAGTGATTTTTTCTTCTTCTTCTAATCTTCTTGATTTTGAATTTTGAATTTTATTCTTTTTTTTAAAATATTTTCATCCCAAATGTGTGGTGATTTTCCTTTTGTAATTGTCAATTGACAACAGCGGCTGCTGCCTCACAAATCCGTTTACATTTTTATTAGATAATAAAATATGAAAACTTGATTTTTTGATATGAGTTTGCTAACATATATGTTGATCAAAGAAGAAACCGACCAAATCAAAACTCATCCATGTTATCTAATTATACAATAAGCAATTCTAGAATTAACTTAAAATAATCAAGCTTGATATTAATTTTAGTTTAAGTGAAAAATTATTACTTTTTATTCCAAATTTATAAATGGTCATAATATAATTTGGTCAAATTTTCATACTTTTAATCATGATAATTTTCCCCCTTTTAATTTTAATGAGTTAGTAATGATGCACCTTATAATGATGTAATTTAGTTCATTGTCAAATAAATGAATAGAAAGCCGACAGGTAGATAACCAATAAAAGATAACATGTGGATAGTTAACAAAAAACCTCCTTATGTCCCAATTACATACTTCATTCATGTCATGAAAATTACAACAAATGCCACTTAAATTCTAAAATAATATCGTGCTATAAATTATCCACGAAACGATCAAATAATATTTTATTTAAATTTATAGTAAAACATCATAGGTGATTTAGATTATATAATATAATCTCGAACCAATAAATTTCATATCGTATCATTTAATAATAAAAAGTAACATATCCAAATGCGTAATGAATAATGCAGTTATTTATAATATTATAAATAATATGAGACAAAAGGAGTATTATAATAGATAATATGATCTCTTCTAACCTATTTATCGACGCCTGGTTTTTAAGGGCTAACAAATGTTACGATGTGAGGTTTGTCTACATCGATTGCATGAAAAATCATTGAATAATTTATAAATTGAAGATATTCTTTCTCTTAATTGACTAATATTTTAAGATTGAACTCCACGCTTGAGTTTTGAGCCTAATAAAAAGTAGACTTGAATTGAGCTTTGGGCATAATAGAAGATTTCATATCAAAATATATCATGAATGATTAATAATAATTTAATTTATATATTTTTATTTTATAATAATATCATAATTTTATCACATCGATAAGACCAAAAACATAACTGGTCAAACTACATATTAAAAAATATAAAAAATCAAAATATAACATATATATATATTAAAACAAAAAAAAAGTAAAAAGTAAAAAGTCATGTTCTCATATTTCTATTGTTATTTCGTTTGAACGAAGACAATATTATTCGTCTGTGACAGCAGAAATCCTCTGGTCTGTAAATACGTGTATGTGACTTTACCGTGGTGATTTCAGTGTTCATTTCATCTGATGCGATGACTATCCGCTCATGACATAGTAATGATAGTAATACTATCAACTTCACAAGAACTCCACTGTCGCATCTTCGGCATTTCCCTCACCGCGTCGCTCTCCACTCTCTTCGATCATCACCAACGCCTACGACCATCACACTCTCAATCCTCAAAAATCTCTCATCAATACACACAACCCCAATCACAAATCTCTCCCACAAAACCCTATCCCGACGAATCTCAATCGCCTTCGAAGATCTGACCGCGGTTTCTCGGCAATGGCGTCGGCGGCTCGAGGCGGCGGCGGAGGCCGCGGATCCGGCGTGTTTAGTGGTGTTGGTGGAGGCGGCATCGGCAATGGTTTCTTCTCGTTCCGGATCTTCGTCTCCGCAATGTTCTCTCTCCTCTTCCTCGCCGCCATCTCCGTCGTCTTCTCCAGTCATCACTACGCCTCCTCCGCCGATCCCGTGAGTCTATGGCTAAGAATCTCCCGATCGTTGGATCGAACGTTTAGCATTTGTGATTTGAAGTGGAGTGTGAATTGAATGTGTTCTTGGATATGATTGTGATTTGAGTTTTGGATTATGATTATCACATTGCATTGATTGCCGATGAGTGTTGGATGCGTTTGATTTCTTTGATTGGGATTGGTTTAGATTGTAAACAGTCACCGATTCATGAAACAAAGAGTGGTGGTAAATGATAGCAGCATTTAATTAGATAGTATGGTTTATCTGATCTAGTTGATCTTGTTGTGGTGATGATTGAAGTTAGATCTTGCCTATGAAAATGATATGCTCCTAGAGGATTAGGTTAGCAACTAGTATATCCTTGATAGAGGTGTCTGTCTATACTCTATAGGCAAAATTCGAGTCTTCCGAACAGACTCTGTTGTTGGAGCTGTTGTCAACATGACGCCAATTCTAGGGTTTGGTGCCGATCTGTAGCTGAGCCAAAGGCACCTGTTAGAATTTTTGACCAAAATAATGGGAACCCCAGAAGTAGAGTGCTCAAAAGAGGTAAGGTAATTCAACAGGGAATCGTGCTTAGATTGTTTCTAATACGGTAAAAATATGTTAATTGTATGCATATGTACAAACGGGTATGATGTGAAAGTATAGGATGGTGAGTGATAAGTCCCTATGGTCTATTGGAAGTTGACTGGTGTGTGTATCTCATTATAATGTGATTTCAAACAGGATCTGCCTATGACTGGGAATGCATATGTGCAAAGGACATTTCTGACCTTGAAATCAGACCCTCTGAAGATGCGGATTGATTTGATTCACAAGCAAGCCAGCGATCATGTTTTGCTGGTTAATGCGTACGCAGCTTATGCCCGGAAGTTGAAGATCGAGAATACTCGACAGCTTAGACTTTTTGATGACTTGGCGCAAAATTTGACCAACTTGGTGGCTAAACCTGCTTACCGGGATGCGCTGTTTCAGACTGATGGACCAGTTGATGAGGAAGTTTTGAGGCAGTTTGAGAAGGAAGTGAAGGATAAAGTCAAGACTGCACGGTTGATGATCACCGAAGCGAAAGAGTCTTATGATAACCAGTTGAAGATCCAGAAGTTGAAAGACACCATATTTGCGGTCCATGAGTTGTTAGTTAAGGCGAAGAAGAATGGTGCTTATGCTAGTTTGATTGCTGCAAAATCAGTTCCTAAGAGTCTGCATTGTTTAGCGATGAGGCTGGTCGAGGAGAGAATTTCACACCCTGAGAAGTACGTGGAAGAAGAGCCGAGGCCTGAGTTTGAGGATCCTAGCTTGTATCACTATGCTATATTCTCTGACAATGTCATTGCTGTATCAGTTGTGGTAAACTCGGCAGTGAAGAACGCTAAGGAGCCGTGGAAGCATGTTTTCCATATAGTGACTGATCGGATGAACCTTGCAGCAATGAAGGTTTGGTTCAGGATGAGTCCAGTTGGAAAAGGGGCTCATGTGGAGGTGAAAGCAGTAGAGGACTTCCCTTTTCTCAATTCATCATATGCCCCAGTGCTGAGACAACTCGAATCAGCTAATCTGCAGAAGTTTTATTTCGAGAACGGGCCGGAGAATGCCACCAAGGACTTGAACAACCTGAAGTTCAGGAACCCAAAGTATCTGTCTATGTTGAATCACCTTAGGTTCTATTTGCCTGAGATGTACCCAAAGCTGCACCGTATCTTGTTCCTTGATGATGATGTCGTGGTTCAGAAGGATTTGACTGCTTTGTGGAGCATAGAGCTTGACGGGAAAGTTAATGGAGCCGTGGAGACGTGCTTTGGATCCTTCCATCGTTATGCACAGTACTTGAATTTCTCTCATCTTCTTATCAAGGAGAAATTCAATCCTAGGGCCTGTGCTTGGGCATATGGAATGAATATTTTTGACCTTGATGCTTGGAGGCGTGAGAAATGCACAGAGGAATATCATTATTGGCAGAACTTGGTATGTTTGCATCTCCACTTCATTTCTTAATCTTCTTATCGTGTTATGGTTTGTTACAAATTGTGGATATCTGTACGACTCACAGATTAAAACATGACTAATGTTTTCATTGCATTTAACAGAATGATGATAGAACATTGTGGAAATTGGGGACTCTTCCACCAGGGTTGATAGCATTCTACTCGACGACAAAGGCACTTGACAAGTCTTGGCATGTGCTCGGACTCGGGTACAACCCAAGTGTAAGCATGGATGTCATTAAAAATGCAGCAGTGGTTCATTACAACGGAAACATGAAGCCTTGGCTAGACATTGCTTTGAACCAGTATAAGGATCTCTGGACCAAATATGTCGACAGTGAGATGGAATTTGTGCAGATGTGCAATTTTGGCTTCTAAGCTGGTTATTTGTCTTCCTCTTCGCCATTGAGACTGGGGGAAATCTCAAACGAGTTGTTCATCTCGATTATTTTACACCAGAAGATGCAAGTCTCTTGTATAAGCTCCACAATTTTTCATTCTTGTTTGTTTGTCGTCATAAAGTACTGTCTTGTTCCACACTTCTTCTGGACTTCGTGCCATAGGCGAAAGATTGTTTTGATTGTAACAAACAAGCCATCCAGCGATGGCTGCGGGCACGAAAACTTGATTCATTCTTTTCTGTAAGAAAGATCATGTGTAAGCGATTCATGTAGTACCCAGGACTCTGGTATCTCTGAGTCTGTCCATTTCGTCATACCATTCAATTCGAATCTTATTACGCGAAAATCTATTGCTGTTTTCTTTAGAACATCCATCATAGTACAATATTTTAGCCAAATGCATTCTTTTCTGCACAGTGCACTGTCCTTGAGTATACTCCCCCTCTAATTGATTGATTTAGATACTAGATTTTTCCAATACATGAGCAATTCGTGATATGTTAACCGATGCATAAAAGAGTTTCAATATAGATTGTAGAAAGGATAACGCGTGTAGTACGTTCACCTATTAACTATCATAAACGTAGAGGATAAAACTTGGCCCTGATGGAGTTTCAGGACAATGGAGATTGACAATATGTATCATTTTATTTTGCAACATGGATTTCATCGGCTTCTCTTGCCATCATTCGTTAACATTTCATCCAAAAATAATGAAAAAAGAAACCCCTAAAGATGAAAGAAAATGCTCATAAAGCGCTGATCAGTTGTGGTGGCTGCAACTTTTAAGCACACAATCCTCAAAAATAAGGTGGGAAAACCATACATGTATTTGGCGAGGGGCACCCCACAAACAGGCACATACAAAGAATGAAATTCTGGACCAACTCCAATAACGGTCACTAGAAGTACCAAGGCGGAAAACACTTATATATCGTGCATACTATCATCTCTATCTGCTTCGGGAAAAAAAGAAGCACAAGCTTAAAAAAAAAAAAAACGAATTGGCAGCGAGCCATCGATCTAAAGAAAGAACACTTATACTGGCAAACTAGGGAACTCGATTCTTTTGTGTACTCAGGAGAGCAGATGGAACCATGGATCACAACTATGGCAGACACATACCCAAAACTGCAGTGCTGCATCACACTGTTCGTTTTTCTGTTCTTCAATTGTGCACAGCCATGGAGTTACCGGACATTCTGGCGTGCTCTGATCAGTCTCTTCAGAGCTGCTAGCCATGCGTTGCACTCGTCCCAATCGCTTGTGGTAAGCTGCACCTGGAAAGAGTTGAGGGCCAAGAATGGGTTTCAATTTTCCAAACAAAAACGACATAGTGACAGTCGGTCTCACTTATAAAGCGGAGGGAGAGACTTCTGTAGGTTAATCCCATAAGTGAGAGACTGAGTCTACCAACACTCTGTGTCTAGAACACTGCTGAAATTGCACAAAGTTTACTACCCTAACTGCATGGGAGAAAGTTTACCTGGGCATGCAAGGCGGCTTCAAAATTGCCATGATCTAAAGCCTGACAGAGTTGCACAAGCTTATCAGCAACATTGTCGGAAATATCTTTCTTGTTTAGTTTGTCAAATAAGGAACCCAATTTCCTTGAGTTGCCCTCTATTTCCCTCTTCTTCTGGGGAGGGGCACGGGCGCCGCCAAAGGCTTCGGATGTCTCATTGAACAATCTTGTCAGGGTCTTGATCACAGGTCTCAAGTTAGCTGCAAGGATTTATGTACGCAACAAGTCAGTTAGACAACGATTCCTCTGGGCAATTGAGTAACTACGCAACAATCAATCACATGTATGCTTTTCTCATTTTCTGAATCAGATGGTGGCGGATCTCCTAGCTTTAGGAGATCAATTGAAATTGTAACATCATCTCATGCAACAATTCATCACGTAGTATAACACCCCTCCCTTTTTTCTCTCCTCTTATGCACAAAACAAGAGTTTTATATCTGTAGTACCGATAATATATCATAACTTGATGCTTTTCCCATGCAGTAATGGGGCTTCACTGCAAGGCCATGATGGCAATTTTTCAATTACCAGAAGTGCGTGATTACAACGGACTTTACTGTGTACACCACACAAACAGTTTCATCATACAAATCACGCAGCAATACTGAATGCAGATTGGTTAACAGGTGAAAAGCTTCAAAACATACCAGGCACATTCGAAGTATCAACTGTTTGTACAGTGGGAGGAGGCGCCTGAACAGCAACAGGAGGCTGCACAGGTGCTTGTTGTGTAGCACCCAAATGTGTGGGACTGGACGGAGTAGATCTATTTGTAGCAACAGGATTAGTTACCGGCATAAATCCCCTTGCAGAAGCGACTGGCTGATTATATGGAGGGTTTTGGCTGGGAGCAAAACCAGGACGAGTTGTTACAGGACCAACTGGACCAGGCACACCATGTGTATAAGGAGAGGTCGCTGGACCAACTGGACCAGGCGGACCATGTTGATAAGAAGGGTTTGCTGGAGCAACAGGTACAGACGAACTCTGTTGATAAGGAGCGTTTCCTGGTTGCTGAAATACAAAATGCATACTAGATGAACTCACAGGTTTCATTGAAAGCTCAAATTGTTAAGAGAGAAAAGACAAATGTACTGACAGCATATAGCTGAGCAGCCAGAGTTGATGGATGCTGATATTTATCTGCGTTCTTCAGGGGTGATGAAGGGGTCGGAACAAATGGTCTCACTGCAGGCTGTGTGCTGACTGGTGAAGGAGCGAAACTCGACTGAAAAGAAAATAAGAAATAGAATTGTCAAGTCCAGATCAGAATTATTCCAGAAACTAAAACATCATGAATCAATCATACAGAAAATGCAAGTCTTGGATGAGGTACAAAGCTAAACCAAGACATATAGGCCAAGATTTGCATCTTTGAATCTCTATCCAACAACACCTCCATACTTCCCAGCATATATCCCGTGCTAAACTTATGGATATAAAGCATAAATCTCAGTCCATTTCAAAGCGCAAGGAGTGTTTGAGAGATGCAAGGGGTCCTAAGTTGAGGGGTAAAGGAGCTTGATGCAAGCCATGCTGATCCATGAAAGTAACACAAACAAAAGAAAAGCTCTACTCTTAAACAGAAATGTACCTCACCAAGTGCTGGCCCAGCCAGTGATTCACACCAACCTCACCCAGAGGTTAAACAAACTATTAATATGTGAGTTTGTGTCCATAGAGAGTTGGAGACCTTTGGAGGCCCAGAGAAATTTACCTGAGGAACCTGAGGTGATGGAGACGGAATGAACATTTGGGGCTGCTGAACAGGCTGATAAGCAGGAGCATGAGAAGGATAGTTTGTCTCATATGAGTTGAAAGATGGTTGGTAATGATCCCCGTATGGGCTTCCATGAGCCCCCTGATGCGATGGTTGCCGAGCTGTTTCCTGAACATACGGGTTTCCAAGAGGACCCTGATGTAGTGGTTGATGAGCTGTTCCCTGAAAAAGCAAGACAGTTTAGTTCAAAAAAAAAAAAGATTTAATGAATGCTAGCACGAAAAAAGATGAAAAAGAAACAAATCAATACCTTATAATAAGGTTGAGCAGCTTCTGTTGGAGCAAAGGTTTGATCAGCTACATAATCAGGGTCGACTGGTGACAGATCCTTGGCTGTGAAAGGAAATGAAATGGTTAAAGCAGTGAATGATACATCATAGACCATCGGCGCTCATTTAAATTTAGAACCCAAAAAAGTATAATGGTGAGGTAACATATTTAACGAATTCGTGTGGCAACAATGAATATAATTATGAAGTTATTCTGCAACATCGAATGAGAGCAACAATCAACCATCAAATGGCAGAACGACGAAGGATTTCACAATCACCATAACAAGCTCATAAATAACATTAATTATAATCAAATGACTAGGTGGCTGCTTGTTATCAAGTCACATCAAAATGGAATCCCAATTATAATAGACAGCTAAGGAAGGTAGATAACTTTTCTTTAGGTACTTTGTCATCGTTTGTTTCATTGATTGATCGCTTCGATTTTGTGGGATCAATGGAGCTACTCAGGAGACGGAGGTGTAGGCGGAGGAGGCACCAACGGAATCGAAGCTGGTGGAGGATTCGAAGGTGGGATCGGAATGGGATTCATCGATGGAATTGGTGGCAGAGTAGATGGTGAGAGTGGATTTGCTGGAGGAGTTGGAAGCGGAGGAGGAAGGAGAGAAAGGGGAGTAGGAAAGTTTTCTTTTCTTTTTTTTTTGAAAATGGTTCTACAACATGTATTTCCCTGCTAGTTGCAGCATCATCCATTTTTCCACCAAAAGAAATAAAGATAACAAAAAAGAAAAAAAGAAGAACAAAAAAAGAAAAAGAAAAGAAAAAAGAAGAACAAAAATAAAAAGGAAAAAGAAGAAGAAAGAAAAGAAAAAAGTAACGCTCATCTATTAGGTACATGGTGAATGAGTATCAACTTTTCTAGGAGAGTATGAGGTTTCTATCAGATAACTTGAAAATAAAAAATGGATCTATCAGAGAGGCTAAAACATAAAACAGGTAAACACCCCTAGAGTTGCATGTTGGAACTTTTAGCCCATGATTTTTAGGAACCTCCAATGACATCAAAGATATTACAAAAGGAAGGTGGGATACAAACAATTATCAAAAAGCAGCCATTGTCAACAGAAGAAGACAGATTAGACATTATAAGAAAACTCCAGGAGCTATAGGATAGAAAATACTATAAAAGCATATATAATAAATAAAAGAAAAAGAAGATATTAACAAAGGCCAACCTGGTTCTGTAGAGAGGGAAATCCGGTCTCGCAGAATAACTAGCTCAGGAGTCAAATCCTCCCCCAAAAGTTTCAAATAACCCATCGCAATCGACAAGAGTCCTTGACTGGCCAAAATTTCAGTATACAATTCGACAAGCTTGTAGAAGGAAGCACTAAAATTATTCTGACCAGTTGCTAGAGCAAAAACCAAAGCCTTCTCCATCAAGTCCTGATCAAAACAAAGAAAACGTTATCAGGGTTCGCCCCAAGAAATGTCTATGGAGAAACTAGAAACAAACCTGAAGCATGTCAACATAGTGCTTTCCATCTGGCTCAGCCGACAGAGCTTCGGACCAGACTGCTAGAATCTTATCGATATTCCCAGCACACATATAACACAAAGTGGCAGCTAACTTATTACCAGAAACCAAGAGTTTTGAAGCCAGAGTATCGCATAATGCAGCCCACTCCTTTTCATTGGCAAACTGAGAAGACAGACATTTACATATTTTAAAAACAATGGTATCAGCTTCAATCAGTTAATA
>LIEC01010420.1:0-41957 GCA_001925005.1 Drosera capensis | reverse complement strand
CTCACGATACATAGAAGAGTCAAAATATGAGACAATCTTCAACTAGATTGAGGTTTAGTTATGCATTTTGACAAGGGAGGAGTTGAAACTACCAAAACTTGCCCTCAGCCTTTTTCAGAGTTTACTGAAAATCTTCCAGAGCTTATTGAAAATTGCCTCAGCCTTTTTCCAGAGCTTACTGAAAATCTTCCAAAGCTCACTGAACTTGCCTCAGCCCTTTTCCAAAGCTTACTGAAAATCTTCCAAAGCTTACTGAAAATTTCCTTAGCCCTTTTCCAGAGCTTACTGAAAATCTTCCAGAGCCTACTAAAAATCGCCTTCAGCCTTTCCAGAGCTTGTTGGAATTCGCCTCAGCCTATTCAAAGCTCTTTGTTTTGAATCTGCAGTTTTCACTCAGCCATAGCCGCAACTCCCTTCTCTAACTCTCTTGTTTTGGATTTGCAATATTCCCTCAGCCACAGCCACAGGCGCAACTCCTCTTTTTCAGCTCTCTTGTTTTTGGATTTGGAATTTTTTCTCCTCCAGCCACAGCCCCAGCTCTCCCTCCTCTTTTCTGAAAATGCTCTCAAATGCTTTTTATATGGAGAATCTAGGTTACAAGGGCATAAAAGGAAAAACTCCAAAATTCTACAGTTGAGGACTTTGGCTGCAGGGTTCTTTTGATGGAAAACTTCTCCTTGCATACTTTATAGCTCTTTTTAAATCCTTTTGTCTATATTCTTCATTTGATATCCTTTAAGACAAAATATAGATAAAATCAATCAAGTATGCTTTAATTTATCTCAAAGAAGTGGGAAGAATACACAAATAATATGAATATTATGCACCTTATAAGGTGGTGGCACGACCGTGCACGATGCCTTTCCTTGGTTCCCTGAGCACAGGCCTGACATGGTCGTATGCGATGGGCACGGCCCATGCGTGATCCATCCACACGAGATTTGATTTATTTCTAAATCATTTTATTTCGGACCAATAAATATTTTATATAAACAGAACTCCGTGCATCATCTTTTCATATAGAATTTCGTCGACGACCGTGGTTTTTTCTTCCCCTTCAGGATTTTTCCAACGTAAATCTTGTGTCTCTACTTCCTTTATTTGTTTGATCATTGAGTGAATCGATCGCCAACAAGTGATTTTATAAACCCTAATCAATCAAATCGGGTTGATTGATTGAATTTCTGTTGACGAGATCGGATCGTTTCAACAGATCTATTTCGTGGATTGTCTTCGTGCCAAAGATCGTGCCTTATGGGTTCTCTGATTGAGTGGGAACCGTGTTGGATGAAGGAAAGATCAAGGTGGAGAAATCTGATGGGACAAATTTCACAAGGCAAAATGGGATTTGCTTGATCGGAAGGCATTGGGGGTCATTCGCCTTTCGTTGTCATCGTTTGTTGTGTTCAATATCTTCAAAGAGGATACAACTGAAGCTGTGATAGATACTTTGATGAAATTGTACGAGAAACCCTCAACTACGAACAAGGTATTTATGATTAAATGCTTGTTTAATATGAAGAAGACCAATGGGAAGCCCATGACTAAACATCTGAATGACTTCAACAATGTGACCGGTCAATTTGAGTCAGTTGGGATTACTTTTGCGGATGAAGTACTTGCAGATGAAGTACCTGATAGTTGGGATTGCTTATTTATGGCTATCAACAATTCGTCTGGAGAAGACGGTCTTAAGTTTAAGGACGTCGGTGGTCAATGCTTCATTTGGTGCTCTTAAGTTTAAGAACGTGGTAGATCTTCGAAGAAGGGAAAGAACAAAGGTCGTGGTCATCCTAAGTCGAGGGGTACGAGTGCCTAAAGAAGTGGGGTTACATGCTGGAACTGTGGAAAGAGAGGACATCCCATTAGTGAATGTCCTACGAAGAAGTTTGATAAGAAAGAAGTTAAAGGTTCGGTAAATGCTTCTTCTACTAAATCTGATTCATCTGATGATGTCTTAATACTGCCATGCAACTCCAAGTATGATACTTGAATTCTGGATTCTGGTGCTTCTTTTCATGCTACTTCAAATAAGCAGCTGTTTAGAAACTATATGAAAGAGAACTTGGGTAGAGTATACCTTGGTGATGACGAGCCTTGCGAAATAGTTAGGAAAGGTGATGTGCGGGTTCAGATGGGAAATGGGACAGTGTTGAGCCTACAGGATCTTAGGCATATGCCTAAACTCACGAAGAATCTGATTTCTGTGATTCAGCTGTCAATTGATGGGTGAATTATCATGTTTGGTAGTAAACAATAAAAAATCAGCAAGGGTTTTATGGTGGTTGCTCGAGGAAAGTGGGCTGAAACTCTTTATGTTACGATGTGCAGAAATAGCATCAGTTTGACTTTTGCAACATCCGATGTTACTGTTTGGCATCAACGGTTGGGCCACATGAGTAAGAAGGGAATGAAGGTAATGGTCTCCAAGAAGCTGGATTGCTTGACAACAGTCGACTTACAGTTTTGTGAAGGCTGTGTGTTCGAAAAAAAGAAGAAGGCGAGCTTTTCAAAGGCCAAAAGGTTGGAGTTGGTTTACACAAATGTATGGGGACTGTCGAAGGTAACTTCTCTTTCCGATGCTAACTATTATGTTACCTTCATTAATGATTCTACAAGAAATTTATGGGTCTACCTCTTGAAGAACAAGTCAGATGTGTTCGATGTGTTTAAGAAGTGGAGGAGCTTAATAAAAAATCAGACATGTCTGAAGCTGAAATGCTTGAGGTCAGATAATGGTAATGAGTATTCCAGCCAGAAGCTCGAAGACTATTGTGCTAAGAATGGGATCAGACAAGTGAAGACTGTTTCGGAAACTCCACAATAGAATGGAGTTGCTGAACGCATGAACAGAACTATTGCATAGCGTGCTAGAAGTATAAGGTGTAATGCATTTGTCGAAATAGCTCTATGCTAAAGTTGTGAATACTGCAATTTATTTGATCAACAGAGGACCATCAGTACCTATTGGTTGCAGACTACCCGAGGAGGCCTAGACATGAAAGGAGATAAATTTATCACATCTGCGAGTTTTTAGTTGTATCTCCTATGTCCATATTGATGTTACTACCGATCTAAGTTAGATGCAAAGTCCAAAATTTACACCTTATTGGACCATGGTAAGGATAGCTATGGCTGCTGGCTTTGGGATCATGAAGTTCGCAAGGTAATTAGAAACAGAGATGTGATCTTCAATGAGAAAGTCTTTCACAAGGATCAGCTTGTTGGAAAGAACAAGATACAGTTCATGAGTTCTTTGATCTTGATGGCTCTTCTAGTGATATGGAAGGAAGTAGGTTGGAGCGTAGGCCAGCACAGGATGCTCCAAGTGAATAGGATGATGTCGGTCAAAGTAAAATAGAGTCTTTGTCATTGTCGTTGTCTACTGCTGTCGAGCCAATACAGACTACACCCCAGTCATCTCCATCATCGTAACTGCCACTTTCTCCACTACACCATGGTGCGGTTGGATGACTAGTTCATTAGAGAAGGGACCTAGATGTATATTCTCCTTCTGCTAACTATTTATTGCTAACTGATAGTGGTGAACCGAGTTGCTATGATGAGGGAATGTAGGTTAGTGACAAGATCGAGTAGAAGAAAGCGATGGATGATGAGATGTGGTCGTTACGCGCCAATCAAACTTAGGATTTGGTGAGACCTCCAACTAAAAAGAAGACGGTTCAGAATAAGTGGGAGTACAGGTTGAAACAGGAACCTGATGGTTCGCAGAGATACAAGACCAAGTTAATGGTGAAAGGTTTCCAACATAAGACGGGTATCAGTTTTATGAATATTTTCTCTCCTATCATTAAGTTGCCTGCTATAAGAACTATGCTGAGTTTGGATGCTGCTGAGGATCTTCATCTAAGGAAGTTAGATGTTAAAACTGCTTTCCTGCATTGTGATTTGAATAAGGATCTCTATATACGATAGCGTGAAGGTTCTGTAGAGACAGATAAAGAACACTTGGTTTGCAAGTTGAAGAAGAGTCTCTATGGTTTGAAACAGACCCCAGGATAATGGTATCTCAAATTTGATCATTTCATGGTAGGAAACGGTTACAAAAGCTGCCACAAGAACCATTGTTGTTACTTCAAGAGCTTCGGTGATTCTTATATTATTCTGCTTCTGTATGTGGATGATATGTTAGTTTTCGATGCTGATATGCGAGGAATCAACAAGCTGAAAGAGCAGATAGATAGGAAGTTCTGTACGAAGGATTTGGGTGATGAAACATAGATTTTGGGTCTTTGAATTGAAAGGGACAGAAAGATAAGGAGTTGAAATTATGTCAGAAGGAGTACGTGTTGAAGGTACTAGAGAGGTTAAACATGAAGAATGCCAAGTTCTTGTCTGCTCCTTTGGTTGGACAGTTCAAAAATCTTTCTAGGCTTGAGTCCCTTATGCTTCTACAGTTGGTACCTCATGTACGTGATAGTCTGTACGAGACCAGATATTTCCTAAGCAATGGGAGTTGTCAGTAGGTATATGTCAAATCCTGATTTTCAACATTTAAATGTTGTGAAATGGATCCTAAGATATCTTGTCGGTACGTAAGATATGATGTTGAAGTTTAGTGGTGTAAAGATAAGGTTGCACGGGTTTTTAGATTCTGACATGGCAGATGATGTCGATACGAGGAAGAGTACAATTGGGTGCGTGTTTACTCTTGGCAGCGGTGCAGTCTTGTGGGTGACTAGATTGCAAATGGTGATAGTGTTGTCGACAACTGAAGCGGAGCATATGGCACTTTCGGAAACTTGTAAGGAGTTGATTTGGATGAGGGATCTCATGAAAGAGATGGGACACAAGTAGATTAAATACAAACATCATTATGACAGTATGAGTGTAGTTTATTTGGCGTAGAATTCTGTCTATCACTCTCGAACGAAGCACATTGAAGTTCGATATCATTTTATCCGAGATCATGTTGAGGATGAGTTGTTTGAGCTTGTAAAGATTGATACAAAAGATAATCCTGCGGACATGTTTACCAAACCAGTTACTGTAGAGAAGCTAAAGTCCTCTTCAACTTCTAATGGTCTTACTATGTGAGTTAGCAAGTGGTTGTCGATGATGTTTCAAGTTGATTGATGTTTGGGAATCGATCTTAAGCGGGAGATTTGTGAGGGATGGTCTTGATTTTTCTTACGTTTTTTATAGGATTGGCAAGTGCAGGCATGCACGGGCCGTGCGTGGTGGCACGGTCGTGTGCGATGCCTTTCCCTATGCACAGGCATGACATGGTCGTGCACGAGGCATTCGTACGAGGTTTGATTTATTTTTAAAGCATTTTATTTTGGATCTATAAATACCCCATATAAATAGAACTCCATGTATTATCTTTTTATAGTGAATTTCGTCGAATGTCGTGGTTTTTTTTTTCCCTTGAGTGTTTTTTTCACGTAAATTTTGTGTCTCTACTTCCTTCATTTGTTTGATCAAAGAGTGAATCATCCCCAACTCTTGATGCTTTGCAAGCTTTTTTCTACGGCACCTCCCACAGTTCAACTTAGGGGGTGAGCATTGGGTTGGATTATTCGATGATCCAATCCAACCCAATGCTATTGGATTGGATAAATTTTTGAGTTGGATTGTGATAGATTAGATCAAAATATAATCCAATTCCATTCCATTGGATGTGGATAAATCAATGGATTGTTGACTAGTTAAACCATAATTAAAAAATAAATGAAAAAAATATTGATTTAGTCATAATTAGGTCACAATCGTCGTTTTGCTTTGATACTCTCCACCAAACTTAGGGTTTTCTTTCAAGCTCGGCCAAGGTGAGAATATAGATCTGAATTTAGATCTATTGAGTAATAATGGATTAGTAGTTTTGATTTATGTTCTATAGTTATGATGAAGTATTGTTTCCGATTTGTGGTGAGAATTATTCGATATTGTATTGAGCTTGTAATTCGTTTTAAGAAATGCAGTTCTTTTTCTGAGTTGTTATTAAGATAATAATTATGAATCCATTACTATGACTCGAAATATCGAGTGTTACTATTCTGACCTTGACTACGTATAGATTCTTTTAACATGTAAGGTATAAATATATGTACCATAACATAGATGGTGTTCGTGTTGATAAGTTGTTTGCAACATTGTGATACGTGATATGTTCCATATTATCATTATGGTATTGTTATTAATGTTTTGTTCTTATAATCTTAAATAGATATATAATTAAATCGATTTTCTAATTTCGAGAATTAATGCAAAAAAATTTTAAAAAGATTGATGTGTAGCTTTAACTTTTTATTAATTAACAATATAACACGATTAAAAAAAATCCATCCGATTCAATCTTTATTTCTTTGGATGGATTGGATTGGATCACTAAACTTTATGTATTGGATTGACTTTTGGATTGAATTGAATATAGAATTTAATCCAGTTCAACCAAATCCAATCCATTCCATGATCACCCCTAGTTCAGCTCATATAAAGTCCATAATACATTGGCTATTGCTGTCGGTGGTGGCGTTGTCATTCTTATGTGAAGTATGAGCCACACCTCAGTAACACATGGAAGAATCACAATACTGAAACTACGAGTAAAGTGTTAGTGAATCTCATCAGCGGCTATGACACCGAATCATCCTCGTTGTTGAAGAACGTGCACATATATACCTATATGATGTTCCTGGAGGCAAATTAGAGAAAGAAATAACATTTAGAATGACCGTCTAGTCGATCTGATCAACTTGTTAGAATGTTAGTGATCGAAACCCGACTACATGTTGATGGATCACGCATACTACTTCTACAAAGTAATTCTACCTAAAGAATGTATCTGGGATCCATGATAATAAATTGCGGAATACTTGTTACAGGATTGAGAAACTTCGAAGGTCCAGTCAGGAGACAATCAACTGGAATTTGACTGACAAGTGACAGCATATAACCTAGCATCTTGTTAGCTGGGAAGCTTAGTGTCAGAATCTGTACTTCGTTATGTAGGAGCAGGACGCCTACTCGAATGTGTGAGCCTGTCAGGGTTCTTCTTTCTCTGAGCCAGCAGCTATAACAAAATGAAGAAGAAGAAGATTATAATAGCATGATGCAACAACTTCTTAATTCTCGAATAAAGCAAATCAACAAAACCGAGTTGCCCAGCTTAGATCTAAAATCAGAATTGATTTAATGGTTTTGGATCGTCAACAGCTCATAATGCAATAAAAATGTTCGGTGAACTCACCTTGTTAGGCGAACAGTCATTTTTCAGCATCACGTGGTTTTCTTGGAGTTTTGGCTGCAATCACGAATCAAAGCTCACTAGTGATCCGAATCAACTTGATCATGAAATAGGAAGGGCTCGGATAGGAGGCAAAATGGGAAAGCTTGGTTAAAGAAATACGAGGGATGATTTACCTGGGCTTGAAAACTGCACACGTTTTGTTATCGACCTCATTGTAGCGAATGAATCTGTACCTGTGAAAGAACAACAGAGTGGACAGCTTAATAGTTACACATTAGTAGCAGGATGTAATTCACTTGACTTAAATCACATTATGCTTTGTATTGGCACCTTTTCCTACGTGAACTTTTGTAGCGGACGATGACGTTTGAATGAACTCTGGATGGATTCTTGAACCATCAGCTGTTGGGTCGCAAGGCAAGCTGCATAACATTGTGAAAGAAGTTCAAGGATGAAGGATAGTAGATAAAAGCTTATTAGAGACATAATGGTGAACCAAAAAATTTGAAGCTTTTGATTGGGCAAAAGCTCACATTGAAATGGGAGCAGTTGATGTACCCAAAGAACTCTGAAATGGACAGTCCATTTCTCCGATGTCGAAATCTTTTAAGAGGTCCGACAGTGAGAAGTTTGGACCAAAAGAATCAAGGTTTGGCAGATCCATGTCAAAGATATCATCGTGATTCATCACAGAACTACTATGTCCCTCATTGTTTGTGTTCTGTGACGTTGGAGGATCAGAGCCGTTGAAATCAAGCCTTCCTTTGACATGACACCTAATGCTTTGCTTCTCGAAATTGGCTCTCATTGGTGAAGAGAATGTGCACTGGTTCCTCTCTATGGACAAGACAGAACTTTGTTTACAAGGACTAACAAAGATTGTCTTGGAAGAGATATTTATAGTGGTGCAGCTTGTAGGTCTAGACTCTTCGGGTGTGGCTTTATCAAGAGGAGAAATGGACTTGTCACTTTGAGATGAAGCTGCACGAGGTGGTGTACTCGGACCAGATGATCCGGATTTTGGGGACTGAGCGGACTCTGTGAACAATAGACTCTTGGCAGCACTTGGCTTAGCAGCTAATGATCCATCACAAACTTGGTTGTTTCCTGGTATTTGAAGAGAGGCTGAAGTTTGAGGACAATTTGCCCGCAGATGTGCTAGATCGGTAGACGTCAAGACTACAATGGGATCTGCACATGCAAAATAAACAACAAAGATCAAAAGCGAAGCCATTAAGGACAGTCAAAGCCATAAAGATAAATAGTTCATTGCGAAAAGAGGCATGGGACGAAATGCGTCTACCTTTCCCAGATAACTCACAGCTAACCAATGGAGTACATGGCTTCTTTGTAGCTAGAGTCTCGCCGGTGATGATCTTGCAATTCCTCCGTTTTCTAGGAGGACAACTCGTCGAGGGGGCCAAGAGTTTGGATGGCTTCTCATTCGAGATTCCAGATATGGGTGCTGTCGCCATCGCAGGAGTTATTTGTAGACATTCTGGTAATAACAAAAAAAAAAAAAAGGGAACGGTTCATTGTTCCAAATGCACCAACTTTCCAAACTCATGGTTCCAATGCCTCTTTGCAATCGATTAAAAAACCAATTTTGGTTACAAGTCATTAGCTGTAGTATCAGAAGAAGACAATGTCAAGTTCTTCCTAACATCCACCATCATCGGCACTATCACAAATTCCCTAGAGCTAATAATTCTGTAATTTGAATCCATGGAATATCTACAAAGGTAAAACCTGCAGTCGTCCTTGGTTGTGCCACTGGTGGCACGGAGCCAGTCGTGGCTCCGGAGTTATAAGCATCCATGACATTCTGCATCCCTAGCAACAATGCCTGAACCCTAACTGTTTCTTGCTCGAGTCGAGCCCTCTCTTGTTCCATCATCACCTTATGTTCCTTCAACTGTATGTACTCGTCCAACATAGCTCCTAAAGTCAGCAACCCTCTCGGCACCTAATTGTTCACAACCAGGTTCGCAAAATTAAGAAACAATTCAAAAAAAAAACCCATCAAGCTCTCATGTTCTGCGAACCAAATAGTAGCAACAACAATCATACAACAGAAGGATGAATTTATTTTCAACACCGCTCGAAAAACCTAATGACTCACAACCCGGTTCGCGAAATCAAGAACCGAAACAAAACCATCAAGATCTCATCATCTTGTTCCCAGATAGTAGCAACAAACAACAACCCAGATATTCCCCTCACAGACAACCTGATAGTACCACCAACAACAAACCGCAAAATCATATAATAAAATGAGAAATTCATCATCCATACCTCATGAAGAGCGGAATTGGGGAGGAGAGAAGATGCCTCAGAGCGAAAAACAGCTCTGGACTCATTATACTTGTTGTCATAAAGGTATCGATCTACGATGAAGGCGACTTGAGACGCGGTCACTTTGCCGTTTCCAATCTTGGTTTCTTGGTTTCTAGCCTTTGATTGCCTCCCCATTGTTCAATTCCTTTTCTTTGAATTGGGACTTTGTGGATTGAGTGATAGATGGAGACAGATGATGATGATGAGCAGTGGTTTGGGTGAGTTTTGAATGGGAAAGCGCGGGAGTTGTGAAAATTTTGGAGCGAGAAACCGCCAATTTTTCGCGGTAGTTTTTGGCGGGTTTAGGGCACAATGATGTTTTATTAACCACTCACATTTTTAGCCTGTTAAATCTTTGAGGTAATTATTTAGAAACATGACAAAGAGACTGTAATAATTATATTTCGTAAACTGCAGTCTCTCCCACAAGATAAAAAAAAATAATTACTTTTAAAATTTTGAATCTTTTTTTAATATTAATAGTTAATTTTAAACTTGTGAGTAGAACTAAAGCTTTTTAAGATGTAGTTACTGTATCCCTACAATCCCATTTAGATGCATTGTGTTTTCTGTCTTCCCTAGGTGACGAGATCCACATTGGCTTCCTTGAACTATGATCGTCTACTGCTCTGCTATAAGTGTCTAAGACTGCAACTCATTAACTTAGTTCTCAACCTAAGTAATTAATCATGAATATATCATATTCTAAAATTTTGTTTATCAATTTTTATATAATTGGAGGGATTGTACATTTCTAATATTCTTCTCCTTAATTGATGATAACAAAACTTTAAGTTTAAAAATAGCAAGATAACTACTTAGACAAAACTATGACTGGAACATTGTTTTGATGAAAAGAGTTTTTCTGAATCAAATTGTTCAGAACAAGGATAATGTTTTAGGATTACGGGGCGTTACAAACTTTTACGTATATCCCTTATGGCCTCTGTAGTCCTTATCTTCTTCTCATCGGCTGCGCTTCTGCTATTAGTCTCATCCTATTGTCGTCTGCACCCTGGGGATGAAGATCTGTCCTTGTCCTTGTGATGCTGATGGTGGTGATACTTCCTGAACATTGAATTTTTCTTTTATTTCTTTCGGTTTTTGCTGCTGGATACGTCTTCCTGAGATTTGAGGGTTCCTTGGAAGATCTTCTGCTTCTCTTATATACTTCCTCCCTTTGTGCAGTAGGCATGCATCTCCTCAATTTGCTTCCTCTTGGGCCTTTGTTTCTCTACTTCCTTGGCTGCATCATCCTTGTCATCCTTGGCTGCATCATCTTTTTTCTCCCCATTTTTTATTAGGAGGATTGTTACTAGTTGAAGGGGGCATATCACGGGATGTACTTCTAGTCGTCACCATCTTGATAGCTACAAGATAGATAACTATAGAATTATAGAATACCATATATATCATTTATAACGTGGAAAGAGAAAGCACATACGTGTTGGTTCATCGGGAGCTCCGACCTTATACTAATGCATGCATAATTGAACATTAATCCATCACTTATTTCATCTGAACCTCGCTCTGATATCACGTTTGTCACACCCTAAACTCGAGGGAGCGTGAATTATAATATTGTATCTTATAATCCACGTTAACTTTATAAAAGCTCGTAAAACACAATAAAATCCATAAAATAAAATTACATTTGTCTTCAACTTGTACCAAATTGTTCTAAAGATGTCTCACAATATTCAATAAACTTAAATAACAATCCAAAAAGTAAACTAAAATGCATGCAATAAAAGTCCTAAAAGATCTGCAGTCAGATATTCCACGACGTCCAAGCTAATCATGTGAATCTGCCGTGAGAATGGTATAACATGAAAAACTATCAGCAGTGAAGTTTAAGTTAGAAATGTAACACACTGGATAACAAATGACATACATATAAAAAAGGGGAATGGTTATAATTTAAAATCGATAAAAGGTTAGTTGGTTCCCAATACAATGAAAAATCAAACAGGGAGTATGTAGCAAATCAATAAGAACAATCAAGTCATGTAAAATGTACAACAATCATGCATACTCTCAAAACCCTCAATAAAAAATCAATACCTCATTCAAAAAACCCATACATAATACACAGGGATGTCAGCACTAAAACTTACATTCAGTCGAACTGAATTTAAAAATAATCACAAAATCCATCTAAAACAACTCAAACGGTATGGATATCCATTATCAATCAAACAGTTACACTAGACGATGGATCCAACCTGCGTAATCTTGTAAGCTAATCGTATGTGAAAAATACGACATGTTGAGACATTTTAGAGTCACATCCTAATGGTTCTATTCCCTAGAACGCTAGAGTAACTCTGAACTTAACCGACCAACAAACTTCTTAAGTCGTTTCTCACCAGAAATGACTCAAGACAAACAGGATAAAAATGACGTGGAAACCAAAGCACGTCACATTAGATAAAAACCAAAAAGCAACAAATATCACGGATAGGCTCACAAAAACATGGGTCATAAGAACATGAAAAACTAAACAAACAATGATGCTTTCAACTCAATCAATCAAGTACGATGTATACCTATCGTAGCACAAAGAAAGGTCCTGAAACGGATTTTCAAAGAAGGGACAAGTGTACTAGATTCAACAAGTGAAACGATTGAGAAATTATAATCACTACAACGTCATCTTTTTTAAAGAAAAATGTGTTTGTGTCTTCTTAAAAAAAGTCATTATAACTTTCTGTAGAAATATCCAAATTATATCGTTAGAAAGTAGACTTCTAGACCTTTCTAACGAGATATAATACATGCCATGATCATTTTTGGTGTAATGAATAATTGCATTTAGACTTAGTGTATTTAACGAGTGAGATAACTAAACCTTTCAATACGTTTTAACTCATAATTTATCATACAAAACTTCAAATGATGCGAGGTTAATTTTCCTAGAAATTGAACACACAGTGTTCCTAAAAATATAATTTTTATACTTCTAATCTTGTTGAATTTTTTCAGTTAAATAAATTTATTCACGTCATTTAGCCGAACCATACTGTTTTGATACCTTCTCACATTTTTCCTCATAATTTTTAGTACAAAGCTCCAAGCTCATTTTCTTAAATTTTATAATAAACAAGTCTCAGAGACCGTTCTAAAAATATAAGGGTCATCATTTGATCATTTATGAGTAGAAGCAGTTTATTCATTAAACGCGGACAAACTTGCACACGGAACAAGATGGCACCGTGATGCTTAACGACTTATAACTAGACGCACACACATCTGTTTTAAAAATCATAAATTTTTTCATAAACTAGACATCTTAAGCTTCATTATGTGTGAATTTAGTAGCCTAATTTATGCCCTAAATTTTTCGGTAGATTTTTTGAACTTTTTAAGAGAACTGTTTTTCACCATTCAATCTTAACCCATCAATTTAACCTATAAATCTATCAAACATCCTTATGAACAACATAAGTAAGTTTGATTTACCTAAATCAGAATCTTATCATCCTCAAACCCTTATTTTATCAACAAATACGAGGGAGAATTAGATGATTACGTGATAGAAGTGTGAGGAAATTGACGACAGAGGAGGTTATGGAGAAGTTCGGGGAGATGAAAAGTGATGAGGGTTTAAATTTCTAAAATATCTTTCCTCTTTTATATTTTTATTTATTTCTTCTCTTTTTTTTCTTTATAACATAAATCCCAAATTTTTTTTTATTTTACAACATGTTATCATCTTAATTGATCTCGATGAATCATAGACGATTAATATTATTTGTTGGTATGAAGCTGTGAAATTAGTTGAGAGTGAAACTAGATCATGTTTTAGGTAATGGTCATTGGATGGAGAAGTATGAAGCTGCTAATGCTTCTTTTTCCAAAAGCTGATATCTCTTACCATTGCCCTATTATCATCTCACGGGCTTTTGAGATTAGAAACATGAGATATTCCTTTAGATTTATGAACATGTGGGTTAAGTCCCTAGGTTTTCTGGATGCTGTTAAGCAAATCAGGAATACAAGGTTATCCTATGTATCAAGTTGTGAGGAAGCTTAAGATGCTGAAGCATATCCCGAGGGAGTTGCATAAGAGAACCACTTCTGATATTGGTCAGTGCGCGATTGAAGCTAGAAATTAGCTTGATCAGTTGCACAAGTTGCTAAGGCGGGAGTATGATGCTAATATTAAAGCTCAGCTGGATCAGTGCCTCAGGAAGGTTAGAAGGCTGGTCATAGCTGAAGAAATATATATAACCCAGCAGATAAGGATAAAATTAATGGAGACAATGGATGGATAAAAACACCAGGTACTTTTATTCTATGATTAAAGGCAACTGATGCTATTACCTATAATTTGGAATCAAATTGCAAAGAGACAATTCCCTATAGGGTCATTTTTTCAATATTATTTACCTATAAAGCAATCAACTTGTTTTTATTACAGAAAGAGTAGCTCCAACTCGTGCTTTCCTCGTAAATTCAGTCTAGCATACTAACAGAAGGACCTGCTTCGAGTGCCCTTACGGAAAACCACTTTTTCAAATTTAATTAATATTCTCCCAAAATTGTCCTTAATCAAATCAACCTTCAAAAGGAAATAAAATAAATCTATTTTTTTAAAGGAAGTAAATCTACAGCTTTGATACAAAAAATAAAAAGAAAAAAAAAATCTTCTTCGTCTCATCGGTCGCCATCTTCGTTGATTATCGTCATCATCAAAAGACACAACACACCCAAAAAAGTTTTGATGTACGCCTTAAACAAGATTGCAGTACGTCTTCACTGAAAGTGTATTACGTCTTGAGTAAAATTGATGTAAGCCTTCAATAAAAATATAATACGTTTTCACTGATAATGTAATACGCATTCACTAAAATTTAGTTGTACTACGAATGAACGACAGACTTGGTTGATGATATCAACGACGAGCATGTTCTTGTCGTCGACATGTAGCACACAGAAACAAGTCAATGACGATGAACATCGTCAATGGTGATGATGATGATGTCGATCCTCATCAGTGCTTCCTTATTCTCAAGTGACAGAATTTGTTGATGATGATGATAATGATATCGATTCTCCACGTTTCCCTCATCTCCGATGACGGACGACAAACTTTGTGAACGACGATGATGCGATCTCAATGGTGTTTTGGTGATAATGGAGAAAGCCATTGTGGGTCAAGAGATCGCAACATGGAATTGAGAAAAAAATTAGGATTTTGAAAAGTATATTTATTGAAGTGGGAGAGGGTAGGTTTGGTAAAAATTATTTTCTTTTTTGAAAAGTGATCTTATGGATAATAAAAATCCTATGGTCCATTTGTAGGGGAAAAACATTGAAAAATTGACCACTTTGAGTAATTATCTCAATTGCAAAAACAGCGCTGCAACCATGAGTTAAAACTGAGATAAAATTGATTTCATATTTGGAACCAAATATAAGTGTACTATCCTTATCACATCATCACTAGTGTTTATTTTTTAATGTTTCTCATTTTCCAAAAAATTTAAATGTTATAATTACTTAATAAATGAAAAAATACAGAAAGATGTACTTGAAAAAATTAGTTGAATGTAAAAAAAAATGAGTGAAAAATAGTTGGTCATAATTTTGAGAAGTTTATGATGTGTTGCAACTTTGATGAGTAGTTTATAAAAATAGCATGGATACTTAAATCGCGTTACATTGATAAGAAAAAGATAAAATCGAGCGAGAATTTAATAAAAATATAACCTTTTGGATGTAAAATAGCATCAAACATTGGAGATACAGTTATATAATTAATACTAAAAATATCTTTTGATGTCAAATTATAACATCTACATCTACACAGGTGATAATTCTTACATCTCGGATGGTATAGGTGTATTTTAAGTTTGTTTGTTATCCTAAACTTTTATCTTATTCATATTTTTAGTTTGGTTTTATTCCTTTAAAATGTAGATTTACTATAATATGATTGTTTTTTATGCTAAAATAAATTGATGATTTTTGTTAATGATTTAGTTCAAATCCTTCATATGCTTAATAATAATGAGATTTTAATAATAATATATAAACCAATAAAGAATTGATAGATTTAAACCAATACGATGTTGACATGTGTAACTATTAATCAATAAGAAAATAGCACGTAGAGGACTAAAAAAAACAATAAAAAATTGATATTTTTAAATAAATAAAATATTGATATCTTCATAACTATTAATCAATGCGAAATGACATATAAAAGACTAATAAAAAAATCACTAATAAAAAAAATCTCTGAATTTATGTTATATATTTATAATGGTGACTATATTCATTTTGACCTGAGGTTGGACTTTCTTAAGCAAAAAATAAAAATAAAAATAAACGTTCCAATTCAGTACTTCAGAAGGGACGGAGTATTTGTGAAAGCCAGGATAAGACCACACCCATATTTGTATCAATCAGTCACACAGTGACCGCCGCGGCCGCCGACAAATGACATCGTCGGCTACCCTCTCACAGCCCACATTCCGACACCTCCACCACCACCTCCGCCTCCGCCGCCACTTCTCCACCACCACCGCATTCGCCTCACTCCACCCAGTCTTCGAATCCCAGGAGGAGAATAAGAATGATTCGTTTTCATCTTCCAAGGGTGGCTTTTTCCCGAAAAGAGGAGAGACCGTGGAGCTGGTGTGCGAGAGCTTGGGGTTCAAAGGGAAAGGGATTTGCAAGGTCACTGAGACCGGTTTTGTTGTCATGTGTGATGGGGCCTTACCTGGGGAGAGGTTCCTTGGGAGGGTTACCAGGAAGAAGGGAAGCTATGCTGAGGTGAGAATAATGACTTGGTTGATTTTTTTTTTTTATGATTGAATGGAATACTTTGTAAATAGTTACTGGATACTCTAACAAGCCTCGTGTATCGCGAATTGGGTACAACGTATTGAAATGTTGAGACTCGAAAGGAAAGTCCTCTAAAATTAATGTCACTAAGCACTTGCCGGGTATTGGGCCTAATGTATTGCAAAACGTATTTGGTAGTAATAACTTTGTTGTTATGGATAGATGGATTTTCTAGTCTCTTGTGAGGAGTTTTGAATTGGACTTTGAAGGACGGACATTTTGTTGGACTGGCGAGTTTGATGAAGGAGAGAATGAGTGTGTGTTTAGATTTGCAGACGTTGGTTGAAAAGTGACGGTCTTTCTTGGTTATTTTTTATGAGATGTGGATGTTTAAAGGGGTTGATTCAAAGAGGAGTGGGATCTGAGTTTCGTTATTTTAATCATATCGCATGGAATTGTTGGGTTGCTAAATTTGGTCTTAGGAGCGTGGAGGAAAGTGTGGTTATGTGATATCAAAGAGCAAGAAGATGGCTATGCCTCTGAAACAATTTCTCGGTGTACTGTGCTTCTGTTTGAACATTTAAGGTTGGGCAAGTTTCGGGAAATGTGAGAAGGCAAGAGCATAGGAAGTCTTGGCATGTTTCAGGAAATGTCCTTGTTTCATAAGTTCATGTTTCTATCGGCAAAGAGCACAGCTCCTTACAATGACTCCTTATAGTCTATTGACAGGAAAATAGAGTTTTCTCCAAGCACTATTTGAGTGTTTTCTCCTCCTATGATGTGATGAGCAGATCCTTTTGAGAGCGTGAGATGTCCTATCTGGTGTTGGGAGGGGCAGGGATCGCTCCTTTCTTTAATGTAACTTAGCTTGGCAACGGCAGAAAAATATCTTTTTCAGACTTGCTTTGCAACTTTGTAGGATTCTTTGGTATGTTATGGTGTATTTCTCTCTACATAACAACCAACTGTCATGCAAGTTACTCTTATAGTTCAAAGGGGGCTTGACTTAACAGTTGACACTGGCATTTCAAGTCACTCCAGTTATGAGTTTTCAAGTCACTCTTATAGCTATCATTTATACTTTTATTTGGAGCCAACATGGACAGGAGAGCGTGCACATTCGAGACTCGATAACTATGGCCATGACTCATGAGAGTATCAAGTTGCTAGTGTAATCGAACAATGATACTGGCGATCATCACGATATGGGAAAGTTAGTGTGGTTTTATGTCATCATTTGAATATATGGTTTTATGTCATCATGATATATGACATGGGTTATCCATTGGTCCAGTAAGAGGTGCGATAGGGAAACTTTTGGACTTCAGGTAATATTTGTTGCACATGCTCGAACCACTTAGCTAGCTGGCGATCAATAGTACATTTTGTATGGTATTTTACTGCTCATATGAAGCTCATCCTTTGGGTCAAGGCGGAGATGGAATTTAAACGGTAAGTTTGTTGACTTGCAGGTGAAGAAGTTGCAAACGTTCTCTCCTCACTGGGACATTGTTGACGCTCCATGTGAATATGCTTCTACTTGCGGGGGTTGCAAGACACAGAATCTACTTTATGAAGCGCAAATTAGAATCAAGGAACAACAAGTGCGGGAATTGATGGTTCATGTTGGGAAATTTTCTGACAGAAGTCCAGAATTCGCCGGCATTATGAAACCCATTGTACCATGTGCAAAACAGTTCCATTATAGGAACAAGGTGAGATCAAAGCTATATAGCTCGGTCCATACGAAAAAAAAACAAAAACAAAAACTATATAGCTCATAGTTGATAGAGATCTAGTATTTTTGTTTATTAAGTCACTAGTCTATTAGCCCGTGCAATAATGCACGGGGTAAATGTGAAAAAAATAAGTTTTGGTAGTAAAATAGAAGGGAGAAATATGATATCTTTCTCGACTGATATAGAAGTGATAAAGTTATTAGATATGAATCATCTTTTTGGTAAAGATTTTAAAAATAAAATATTACTATCTATTCGTTTATTTATATTGATTGGTAAAATTAACGTTTAATATTATTTGCAGAGTTGATAAATATTTAAATTAAATCTTTACCTTTTAAAATTCAATCAAAAAATAGATACTAACCAATGAATTTTATTGAATCAATCTTTTTCTTCTAATTTGATTATGATTAATTGTATTAATTTTAAATTTATTAAAAATTAATCATAACTGTCGGATGATAAGATTGAAAGATCTCAGTTAAAGACAAAGTCATCTCTATTTGTTTAGTATATAGTATAGATTTCAAGGGTTGTAAAATTGGAGTTAGGAATAGGCTTATTGGATCCCTATGCAAGAGCTTAATCAATTCTAAAGCATTGATTGTTTTGAGAATGCAAAACCCACGCAATTCTAAAGCATTGATTGTTTTGAGAATGCAAAACCCACGCAGAGTATAGAGACCTCAATATAACTACATAGTTACATACAAGATCCCCGAATACTCTTTTTATTGCTAACTGGTTTTGAGTTGGATTCTTAGATGTTTAATACAGTATCAAAGCCCAATACACCAAACGACAACATCATCCAAATTACATGTTGCACGTTTTATGCCCAAAGAGGCATTCACGTCAGGGGGTTTGCAGAAAATACAAAACTCACATGGGGTATTGAGAGCTAAAAAATAATTACATGTAAGGTCTTTGGTTATTCCTCTTTCTTCTATAGTCAATTGGTTTAGAGTTGAAACATTAGATTTTTATTAAATTTCAAATGAATCAATTATCATCATTTGATCGATCATCACTAAAACATAAATTATGATTTTGGGTTGTAGAACATTGAACTTTTGACACAGGGTCCATTTTTATGCTTGGTTCTATTTGCTGTGTTGAATTGTGATAATGTTGTTGTTTCTTGTGATATTATCTTTATGGATATGATTAGAAGACAAAGCCATTTATTTCTTTCCTCTTCCGTTTCTTCTGCAGATGGAATTCTCATTCAGTACTCAGGAATGGCTCCCTAACGACCTAATAGAAGCAGAAGAATACTCTACAAAAGACTGTGCACTAGGACTTCATGCTCCAGGCTTTTTTGACAAGGTGCTCAATATCAAAAGTTGTCTCTTACAAAGCGAGCCTGCCAACATGGTATGCAGATCTTTATCTTCATAGCCAGATACTATACATAGATCAAAGTACAGTTTCATGTCTATTGAATTTTGTTACGTCTGATTCAGTACTTGCACTTAATAGGCACAAGTTCTTTGCAAACCCTCGTGCCAACCTTCTCTGGGAAGATTTTCAGAACGAAAACTGTTGGAACTTGGTCTATGCCTAGGTTTTAATGTTAGCTGTCAGTACCTGTACCCAGCAATGAATTAGTTATTTATATCATTGGACGTTTTTATCTATATTCTCCCATCTTGTAGGTTCTCTCAATTGTTCAAGAGTGCTGGAGGAATCCCGAGTTGAGTCTTTCTCCATATAACGTCTATGACCATTCTGGGTTTCTCAAGCACTTAGTGTTAAGAACTGGCAGGTAATGTTTAGGTTACATTACTGTGTTTTGAGTTTTGACCAGGTGACATTTAGATTGCCACAATTACACAAACTTTTCTCTCAAATGTAGTCTAAAGATATTCTGATCGACTTGGTATTCAGGAATCCGCAAACTGGGTTGATGGAGCTTATGGTTAATTTTGTGACCTCGTTGTTCAAGCCAGAGCTCCTGAAGCCTCTCGTCAAGAAAATATCATGCATTTCTGAAGTTGTGAGTACTGTATGAGCTTTGAAGGCATGATGTTCTAAATGCTATTTGAAACTGTCTCACATTTACAGGATAGTCTGTGGTCAGTTTAATTTTAATTTATGAAAGGTGGTCTCGAATGCTTGTAGGGAAGCATTGTAAACAACGTCAATAAATCTACCGGCAGCACTGCGATTGGAGAGGTGGAACACGTATTATATGGAAAACCAACCATTTCAGAAGTCTTAAGGGGACTGACCTTCCAGATTTCTGCCAACTCTTTCTTTCAGACAAACACACACCAGGTACTTACGCAGTATTTTTTTTCGTGGCTTTATAAGTGAGAAGATTACTGCTGAATTCGCCCCTAAGTGATCCTTTCTGTCTTTTGTTGAATTACCATAAGCTGATAACTCGCCTATCATGACGACAGTGATATTGTTCTTGAGATAAAACGGGAATTATTCAAATGTGCAGGCAGAGGTTCTGTATTGGCTAATTGAAGATGTTGCTGGTCTCAGAGGAGATGGCTCGGAGATTGTTCTTGACTTGTTCTGTGGGACAGGAACTATCGGTTTGACACTCGCCAAGAGGTCTTCATCATGATGTATCTCGCTATTAATCAATGGAATTTTCGTCTGATGCTTCTTGAAATTTTACATCTGAGCTGTATCTTTAGGGTTGGTCATGTCTATGGCTACGAAGTAGTTGCCCAAGCCGTGTCTGATGCTCGCCAAAATGCTGAGCTGAATGGTATCCACAATGCCACATTTGTGCAGGGCGACCTGAATAAAATCGACGATAATTTTGGAAAGAATTTTCCGAAGCCAGATATCGTTATATCAGGTACACCTAAAAAATGCCCTGGTTCTCAGTTTTGAGTACTCGGCAATTGGTACCTCTAGAACTCCTAGTCCTTTGCGGAGGAAATTGTCTTGATGTTGGTTATAATTCTATTGTAGATCCAAATCGACCTGGGATGCACATCAAGCTGATCAAGTTTCTTCTGAAGCTCAAGGCGAAAAGAATAATTTATGTGTCGTGCAATCCTGCAACCTGTGCCCGTGATCTTGATTACCTGTGTCATGGTCTAGTGCGTAATTTTATTATTGTATCAAGTTGCGCTTTCTTGGAAGTTATGTTTTCTGCAATGTTCTCTGGGCTTGATTATGAAATTGTACTTGCACAGGAGGGAGACAAAATTGAAGGATGCTACAGGCTGATAAGCGTGCAACCGGTTGACATGTTTCCTCACACTCCACACATCGAGTGTGTTTGCCTACTTGAGCTTCCTTCTTCATAGCTTGATAAATCTGCGTCCATTTTCCCAAGCCGTGGACTTCTCGGTTACGTTGCAGAGCAAGGATTCCTTCATTGTGCACATAAATATTCGGCTGTGTGAGGATGCGGCTTCTTGTTGTCGTCGTCAGTTTAGTTCATCTGGTTTTGGTTATATGTATGGACAGATTTAGCTGGAGAAGATGTAATGCAAAGCCGGGCATCAATTATTGATTCCGATTGGTCCTTGTATCCCTTGAATTTGTTTTTTGTATTCTGTGCTCACTTGTATTATTATACTAACAAAATCCATTCTCACTATTTATTCATTCCTGTATTGTAATGCTTAAAATCGTCTAAGAAAACTTATTCTCCTGCGTCAAACTATAAAGCAGAAGCACTTATCTTCCATACAAGAATTACATTATCATACTAAGTTGAAACTTGTTGAATATGTGGTTCACTTTGAATTAATCGAAGACTATAGTTTTCAATTGCAGCCAGGGCTGCCATAGAAGAACCAAACGGATACATCTGGACCTTGTTGGAATTGGTCGTTGTAGCAACTCGGTGCGGGAGTAAGAGTGGTAAGCACATCCTGAGTGAGTGGCACCATGTAAAACGAGCTATCAACGTAGCTCAGGTTGCGCACATAGCTTGCTTGTCCTGCACCTTGGCTTGCGAAATATCCACTTCCCATTTGGGTCAAGGTATGAAATCCTCCATGTCCCGATGAGTCGTAGATCTCTCCTCCCCATTGTAGGACGCTTGCGCCTTGTAGTGCTTGATATAGAGCCAGTATCCTATTGCAGTACCGAATATGTAGAGCCAGTAATTCCCACTCTGTTGGTCCTGCGTGAGATATTTTGCATCCAATGCTTAATTAATTTAGTTGTGGTCATCACAAAGTTGACAAGCATAATCTAATCCAATGCGTAACATGTATAAAATGACTACTGGTAGTATGCTTATAGATAGTGTTATCAGTTCAAAACTCAGACATAAATGATCATATGATGATCACAATTTGTAGGTCCTGTGTGCTTGTGCTCTATATCTGAGAATCCTTCACAAACTAATAGAAGTTCGTGAATTAGTATTAGCTGCGTACTTTTTCTATCTGTAGGATGAACTCGTTTTGTTGGCCTTGGTAGGGCGAAGGTTGCAACGCTATACCTGGAGCGTACTCATCATTGGTTTGTACAAACCCTGGGCAGGAAAGGTCGTAGCAACCTGTTGTCGCATAACCATCGGCCTACATGTTATAAGCAAACAAGGTAAGCACATGCTAGTTTAAGCTTTATAATGGATCAAGAACTCGAAATGAAAGATTATAAAGGATTGAGGGCCGACCGTCCAGTATATGAAAAATCTTGGCTCCGTGTCTCCGTTTATTTTTGGATACACCTATAAAGAGAAAATTGCAGCTATTCTCAAGTGTATGCATAAAGGATTTAGTAGAGACCATCCTGCTGCAACAGATCAATCTTAATGATTGAATGGTCTTCTAAATATCCATCTAGCCATCAAGGTTGGCCCTAGGTTCTTGTTGTCTGGCGATGCCTGCCTGATAACCTACTTAATGAATTCAGAATTCGCAATGCCTTAGCTTCAAGAGTTCACATGTTCCTTTTCTGTCTCATAGTAGTGTTGTTTGATACTTAATACCCATAGCTACCCAATGAGCTTAAGATAGTGAATAACCTTTTTCTTTTTCTTTTTTATGGTGGATACATGTTTGAACTAATAGGAATCAACAAGAACCGAGAAAATGCAGCTTTACTGTCGCCAGCTCCAGTTTGTGGAGTGAAGGATGCTTCCCAGCTTCCAATTGAGCTCCTTCATCCCTGTCCTGAAAGGCAAATGCTCATTGGATTTGATTGTGAAGGAGTCAACCATGGGCAAAACGGAATGATTTGCATCTTACAGGTTCTTTTTGCTTGAGCTTAATTTTCTTTCACACTCTTGGCTTGAAACAGATGTATAATGGATCTCTGAGAGCCGATGCTTATGATGTTCTATGGTGATAAGAGGTGGATATATTACTGCAGAGCTTTATGCTCAAGCGCCTCACTTAGGGACTCATATTTTTCATTTCCTTCAGACTACATTAGACAAAAGCTAGGCGCATGCATATCTTACCTGCTACCTAATACCTAATACTTGAGTGTGATAGAGGAATCAGGTGAAGTTTAAAGCACAGTTCGCTGCAAAGGCAAAACAAATTTATGTCACACAATGTTCCATTTTGTGGCCATTAACTAATATCAGTTCCTAAATACCGCTGGTGCAGTATATTCAAGTTACATAGTTCTACTGTGGTGCCACTGTAAGAGGAAAAGTACAGGATGGCTTTTAGGAAATATGACTACAAGAAATTCGTTTTGGACCAAATATCACTCAAAACTTTTCTTCTTGATCAATGTACTAGAAATTGAAAGAATTAAATGAACCATGATTCCTACCTGTGCTTGAGAAGCCACAGCGGTAAATTATATTGAGATTGTCGACTACTTCACATCCTCGACTAGTGTGCGCTACACTGACTTAGTACGGGGGTTCCGCTCCGTAGCCCAATAGGGATATCTAATATAATGTAAACTCATGGTTATGTTGCTGTCTGAAAAAGGAGACGATGTGGTGTTCAGCACGGGTCGTGCGGCAGGATGCACGATCGTGCCTGATGATTTCATGAAGTCCCTGAGCACTGGCTGGGAGCCGTGCGTTAGGTCGCACTGCCGTGCTGGATGGTGGAATGGAAACACTGGACACAGCCTGATCAGGCCCTGAGTAGGAGACACGGGTCGTGCTTCAGGCCTTGACTGCAATATTAGATTGTATTGAATCTTTTCCTTTTATGGGTTCATAAATATATCTCATGTAACGTAAGATAAGATCAGTTGTAATCTAATACGATCTATAATCCTCTTTTCACATACTGCTTCGTGCCACGGTTTGTGGTGGTGTGTTATGGGTTTTTACTCCCAGTTTTTCGGGTTTTTCACGTTAATTCGTATGTCATTGGTTGTCAATTCTCTCGATAGTATCTTCAATCTTTTCAAAATAGACATTATGTGTCAGCACTGAAATATAGAAGTCCTGTGTTAGGTTATGCAACAAAAGAAGGGAGTATGATGAACTCAAAGGATTCAGTTTGAGGATGTGGTATTGGTACAGATATGGGGAAGTTTCTTGATTTGACTTTATGCATTTATTCATTCAAATAACATTGTATATCAGTATTGAATTGCTTAATTTTTTTCTATGATGACCGTAATTGCTATTGTTATAAAATAAAATAAAAGAGAAGAATCGATGATATTTTTGAGGATGACATATTCCATATTGTTTTACAGTAGTCATGTACAATATAAGGAAAGATTATAATATAAAATAAGATAACTAAAAAATACCATATCTAAGTAGTTATTTTGAAATAGGGAATAAGGATATTCTGCATAACATAATATCTAGTAAGATTAACAATTAATCTTATATTGTAACATTCGTTCTCCCCCTCAAGTAATAGGCAATAATAGTAGTAGACAGTAGCATTAACATGACAGAAATAGCAGTATAGAAGCAATAGCAGCAGCAGTAGAAGAAGGCAATAATAGTGATAGGAAGTAGTACCAAAGATTTTTATTTTGGTTCGACATTCGTCACCCATAGGCTAATGGAAGCAAATTGGGTCATATCAGAAATGATGGCTCTTATCTGATACCATGTTATAAATTAAAATGGAAGAGGGGAATCGATGATACTATTGGTGAAGACATACTCCATAGTTCATATTTATAAAGTAGTCAAATATAGTTTAAGGAAAGATTACAATAGAAAATTAGATAATTAGGAAACAACATATCTAAGTATTATTCTAAGGTAAGAAATAAGGATAATTCTACATAAAATAGTAAGTCTAATATTCTAACAACTATAGTAGGTTGTTTTAGTTAAATCAAGAAATTGATTGGTGACTGTAACATTTCTTGACAGCTTGCGTTATTGGATGCTATATATATTGTGGATGTCATTCAAGGTGGAGAAGAGCTCATGAAAGCTTGTAAGCCTGCACTTGAATCTCCATACATCACAAAGATTATCCATGACTGCAAACAGGATAGTGAAGTCCCGAACAAACTTTACACACAAATGAGAGTTGCAGGATTGGAACTCTAGACCTACCTGCTCCGATACCATGTTATTGATGAACTCTAGTGATAGTCCGAATTTATGGTAGAACTCACAATAAGCGTTGTATTTTAACCTCAACCAAAAATTGGAACATTTGGATTAACAGTTGCTAATATGTGTGATGAATTATCTTCGCAGGTTGCATATTCTCTTATTGAAGAACAGGAAAAGCGGAAAGCATCTGTTGACTGCATTTCTTTTGTTGGTCTTCTGGCAGATCATCGTTATTGTGGTATAGTCTCCAAGTCTTCTTAATTCTCGTTTCACTTGACGAACATGTTGCTCTGAGCTGCCTGAGGATTTATTTGGTTAGATTTCGAAATGAGCGGAAAGAAAGATTTTCTGGCCTAGTGGGTCCTAAGCTCTTGTTTAATTTTTGGAAGGAAGCCACTGCTGGCATGGTAGGCTTTGCTCTTGTTTGAACACGTAACACTATTTAGCTTCATATTTGGTATAGGATTGTTGGCTTATTTTTTCAATGGTACTTGGCGGGAGTAAGATAACGCCAGAAGATGTTCATGGTTAATGCAGTTATTAGTTCTAGTATAGAGTCCCATCTTTCTAAACGCTTGAAATTGTGTTCCATGTTCTGTTTTTATTCTTGAGCTGTGTTGAGCTTGATGTGAAGGAAAAAAGGTTATTAGAGAGGTTTAGGACAATAATAGGTAACTAGAACTTTTTATGTTACTGAGTGCCTTAACCAAATAGTAAAACAGGCCCTACTAATGACTGTTTTTTGCTTTGTGGAGGTGCACTAGTTCATGTTTTGTTTGACCATTTACTGATAATTTGCTTCCAAACAAGTAGGTATCAGATACATATCCGCATAAGTCCAACCGCCGAATCTGGTTACAGCACCAGATGTATTTTCTATCTAGTTGCGCACTGAACTGAAGTATATGCTTTGTACATTACTTTGCTCCAGCCTTTTTTGAAGTTGTTAGTCATATTCGTTCAGTGAAAGAAAGAGCAGCGATTTACTTCAAGCCCAAGGACCAAGCAAGTTTAAGTCGCATGATATCATGTCATTTCTTCTTTCAAGTCCGTCTGTGCGACTGTGCCTGTCTTTTGCATATATTTTTCTGCTTCAGTTTCTCACTCATAATATCCTTCAAGCATGTCTTGTGATTGTTTGATTTTGTATTTTCCTGGGATTGAAAACTTAGCTATATCTTATCGGTAACACCTGAAACAGGTTTGTGTGCTACTTTTTTCGAGTACTTGCTTCATTTCCTCCCTCGTTGGTATTGTGTCAATTCGCCATCATTTATTTAGCAGTGTTCTTCATGTGGATTCAACTTTGAAGAATCAACTTGTTATGGGCCGGTCAATTCGAGGCCTTTTAATTTTTTTTTAAATATCATTCTTGACAGTTTAATGTTTGTTCCCTTCTTCTTTGTATATACTCTTTTGCAGTGATTTTGCACAAATACAAATTTACAAGCTGTCATTGAATGTCGACAAAGATTATTTGTATTTTTTAACTGTTTCAACCCAGGGAGTTAGATTAGTTAATAGAACAACAAAAAAACCTTGCTTCTGTAATGGAAATCAGCAGAATCAAAGAAGAATAGAAAAGTGAATAGGATGACTGGAAGCACCATGGCACCATGAACACCCTAGCTTCTAAGTTCCACCTTCCTGACCAGTTCCTAGCCCACAGTCCGTGCAGCCTCTTATAATTCTCAATCTGCTTGGTGTTTCAAACGATTGTCCTAATCCGTTTTGTTATCCTCATTCCTCAGCTCTTCTTCACGTGGTTCAACTTGTATACCCCAGGAAGTACATATTCTTGTTGTTTAGTATTTAGGGACATGCTTGATTCAGCTACGTAAGCTTGTGTCTTTTTTTTCTTTTTTTCTTTTTTGGAGGAGGAGCTAATGGCATTTATATATGTTGTTATTTAACTGTTGGATACTTCACTCCATAAACATAATTACATAAGAGAAGTAAATACGCTTTTATATATCAGAGTGTTGTTTGTGCTCCAGGAGACAATTAACTAAGTGTTGCAACCCACTGAGACTAGAGACAACCCACTGATAAAAAATAAGAAAACACTGGAAAAACCCCACTGCTTGTTCAGAAAACCCATTGAATGTATAAACCCCCCTGTGACGGTTGTGTTGATGGTAGGTTTTTTGTACTCACAGTAGGATTGGCTGCTGCTTGAACTACATACATTTTTTCCCTTCATATATTTCTTGTCCAATTTTCCGGTATTTGATATTCTTCAATATAACATTGGCATCTTTGTTCAGAGATTCATATGGACTTTGCTTGTTCAGGATCCCTTGTTCTGGACCAAGAGACCCTTCACGGAACATATGGTCCAAGCTGCTATTGACGATGTTCGGTTCCTTCCCTACGTCTGCCAGAAGATGATGGAGAAATTAAGTGAAGAGTCTCTGTGGAGACTTGCAGTTCGTGGTGCCTTATACTGTCGATGCTTCTTAATTGGCAATCATGAACATGGTTATTGGCCACCGATCCCTGCACTTCCAGGTTTGGCCATTGCTCATCAATAGAAGGTCATGGTTGAAGATGTAGCTTAGTCAACTTATTCAATTCTGTTGCGACTTCATGACTGTTCTGTTTTGTTCTAGCAGATAAACTTTCTCAGGGAAGAAATGTTCCTGAGGATGAGATTCTGTCGACAATAGATATTTCTCCTTGGGAAATTGGACTCGTCATTGGTCGAAAAGGAGCTTCGATACGTACAATTAAAGAGGCTTGCAAGTATGCCTATCTCAGTTAATTTTTGCTGCATTACAAGCACTTTGCTTGTCTTATTTGATTGTTTCATCCTTTTAGCCTTAAGCGTTCTTTTTCTCTCATGTTGCAGTGCTGAAATAATCATCCGCGATAACAAGGGTATCCTTGACAAAGTAAGTGCAATAGCTATTCTGTCGAGTATCTTGATCTTTACTCACTTCGTATAAATTTCTAGGATCTTTTGCTACATCATGTATTTTGGCAAGCTTCTAGGATACTTATCTACGCCCAAATAGATGTTTGGCAAATCTCCGTGGTCACATTATGCAAAAGCTGAGGCTATTGCCAATGCAATTTTGTCATCTACAACGCAAATCTCAATGCTTTTGAATTGCATGCAGTTTTTCCTTGAACTATATAAACAAATATGACTTGGCAATAGCTTTGGCGTATGCAAAAACGACATCTTAGATGCCAACTTGTTGGTGTTACGGTTGTTTCTGTGTCTTGAATTCATCTTCTTGGTGAACAGGTGATTATTATTGGTCCAACAAGTGAAGTGCGAAAAACCGAAGCCATGGTGAGGGGAAGATTGCTGGATATAAATTAGAGTGTTCTCTAACCACGGGAACTTACCACTAACTTCACCAATCTGCAGATTGAACAGCTTACCCATTTCTTCTATAGGTGTCGACGACGGGAAAGAACTTGTTTTAGGATTAACACGGACCAAAATGTTTTAAAGGTGATTGTTGAGAGGTAAAGAGAGACATATAGATTGAATACCTGATTTGAAAGGTTTTGATTACATTGCTTGGAAGAACACTTATTCTGATGGTATGGACTCAGGAGATGGATTAGTGAACCGATTTGCCTTGAACTTCGCTTTCCTTGCGATTATATACAATATAATTTTTCTGATGTGGTCTCTAAGAATTAAGCACATATCCTGTGCAACAAAGCCACTAAGACGAACACTCCCTGTTTGTGCGCAGCTTGTTTAACTGTTAGCAATGTTCAAGTTTGGCTCACGTTTTGTTTATAAACAAACCGAGTTCAGCTCGCTTGAACTTGTTAAGAGCTCAGCTTGTTAAAAAGCTCGTTTATTAAACAATTTGTTAGGTCGTAATGTTCACTTCGTTCAAGCTCAACTCGTTTGGAATATTTAACAATATTATCATAACTAATACTCCTTTTGTCCAATAAATTTTACCACATTTTTCTTAATCGGGATGTCCCAAAATATTTACTCCCTCTGTTCCAAAATTATCGCAATATTTTGACCTATCACGCGTGTCGATGCTAAGTTTAACATGCATGCAACGACGATAAAAAGAACTTTTTTGAAAATTTATTGTTAAACATCAATGATTAATTGATTATGTAAGTTATATATTCAGCCTAATATATGTTGCGGGGACGATTAGATGTGATTTGATATGAAAATGAAATTTGTATTCATGTGTATAGAATAGTACAAAATTCATATATGTTATAATTATTATGGGACGGAGGAAGTATAACATTTTTCCATTTGAAAAAATTATGTCATCAAAAATACAATTCTATCCTTACTTTTGTATCACATCGTATCATCCTACTATCTTTTTCCTCCCTTACCTTTCACTCCCTTCTCTCACAAAGATAAACAAATAAAATAGCCAAAATTCAACTCTCACTGAAATCCTTGTGCCTAATCAATTTGTTGTAAAACTTTTGGGACGGGGAGTATTGTTGTCTATATTTAATACATAAATGCAAATTAAACTTTACTTACATACATTTTGAGCATATAACGAGCCTTTATCAAGTCAAGCTTTAACTCGAGCACTTATCAAGTTAATCGAGCTGGGCCCAAACATGAGTCGAGCTGATCAGTGCTTTACTCAAGTTCGTTCATTGAGTTAAGCTAGCATAAAATTTTGTTCATGTTCAGTTCATTTAAAAATTGAACGAACTTGAATAAGCTTTTAATGAGTAGAATACAAGCTGCACGTGAGCCTACCGAGCTAATTTGCATTCCTAAGAATAAGTTCAGCCGTGATGATAAAATGAGTGTAACTATTTCTATGATTGTTGCCAATTATAATTTGTCATCAAAAATACATTGTAACAAATTTTCTTACATCATAACATTCCTAACTTATCGCTTATGATTTTACAATTTATATAATAATCTATTATCTTTTACATTAAATTTTCAACACATCGTATATTATTTTTTCACCGTACAATTTTATCCACAAGTTTTATTAATTTTTTGACTATATTTTTTACCTAATTCTTCATTAAAATATTTAATTTGTAAACATTTGGCAATTCTCATTAGATCATCACTTAACGCGAAAAAGTTGAAATTTACACAAAACATAATAAAACACAACGATATTAACATTCTACATAATATGAACTTAAAACGACCATATTGATGAGATTATATAGTAGTACAAAGATTACATGGCATGAAAAAGATGTATAATTTGATTTCATCATGATATGAACTCAGTTACCTAATTTACATATAGCACCAACCATATAGGAACCCTCATCTTACAAGAGCAAATGGAACCCAAAAAAAAAAAAAACTCATAACTATCAAACCTAAAAGCGCATCAACCTTTTTCGATTTCTTATCCTGAAAACATATCAAACTAAAAATCCCAACTAAAAAAGTCTTAGGATTATCAATTTCAGATGATTAAAACCCAGCCAGGACCAAATTGAAAAAAAAAATAAATTAGTATCAAACGTGGAGAATAAAAAATGATATGTTTTTTAAAAGGTTAGAGAACTTGATCATAGTGATCAAAGAGAGAACATGATCCAATTTAAAAGGAGAAACATCTGAGGCATTAAATGAGCAACAGGTTAAAAAAATAGAGATCTAAACTTTGTGAGTTTAGTTAGTATAAAGGATAATTCATGAGAAATATCATTTGAAAAATTTTATTTTAAGGAGATATCACCAACTAATTTTAATTTTCATGGGATCCCAATTTAATAAAAACACCCCTGCTATCCCTCCCCACTCACCCTCTATCCTCGACACTCGCTCTTTCCTCCAGCGTCGTCGTTTTCATCAACCTCCCATTATCATCACTATCTTCGCCTTGTCCCGACCGCAGCCACTCGACATCGATTTGCAACAATATTTTGTCCTAATGTTGTAGGATTATTCAAATCATCATCATCTCCTTAATAATCATGATCAAGAATCTAATCTTAATCTTTTTATCAAGACTACGCCGATTTATGATCGAAATGATTTTGGATGGTGTTGTGGATCTGGATTTGATGTACTACACTACTGATAATAAGTGGTGAGGGATGTTGAGGTTACGAATGAGACGTCGAGGCCGTTGAAGGAGGAGGAGGGGTTGGAACGATGGTGGTGCAGATGAAATCATGGGGTTGGTTGTGATAGGTTGGGTTGTGGGGATGAAGAAGAAGAGAGTGACTAGTACGCCTATTAAAAAAATATAATACGTCTTTTAGAAAAGTAATACGTCTGTCAAAAAAATATAGTATTTTCATCAAAAAAAAGTAGTACATCAATGAAAAATTAGTACGGCTATACAAATTACGCAAACCTGAAAGATCTCTAGAACATATGGCATTATAAAAACTTGTACGTCTCTGAAAAAGATAGTTTTAAACAAAAACTAGTATGCTTGTACAAATTGAAAAATTAATACGTCTAAATAAATTGATGAATATATAATACGTCTTCAAAAAATTTAATATGTCTAAATAAAATTAGTATGTCCATGAAAAATCTAATACGTCAAAATTGTTTTGATAAGTAAAAGTTTACCAATCATGGTGAAAACAATTTAGAAAGTCGTACTAGTTTAGGAACAAGATGTACCTTTTTTTTTCTTTGATCAAAATTACTCAAATGTACTAGTTCGAGAGTAAGACGTAATAGTTTCTCATATTGATTTATCAAATAAATGATGATCAATCATAGATGAAGACAATCTAGGAAGACATATTAGTTCGGATGTACTAGTACGCCTGTAAAAAGAGGTAGTACGTCATTACACATAAAACAATTTGTCTTAAAAGTAGTATGTTTATGAACAAATGATATACTATTTTATGATTTGGATCCAATTGGTTCAAAACATAAGTAGTACGTCTGTGCAAATGATCTAATACGCCTAGATTTGAAGCTGGAGGTACTAGTTCAGGAACTCGACGTACTAGTAGTTCTATGACAAACTATAGTACGTCATTACGAATAACACATCAAAAATCATCATGTATCAAGCCTAATTTGTCTATGCTAAATCTTGACTGTATAATGTCATATTGTAAAAAATGTTAGGAAAAAACATGTCCACTTCTAATAATATGCTTGGATAAAATCTTGACGTACTAGATCAGAAGCTAGGCATACTAGTTCAAGAACTCGGCATACTAGTACGCATATGCGAAACGTAGTACGTCAAAACAAATAGCACATAAAAAACCACCGCCAGAAGCTATGTGAGTGACATTTTGAGGTTTAGAATTACAACAATCTATTTATGTTCACGCTCCAATTCTTCTTTCAGTTGTTGACAATATATGTGCTACCTTGATATATGGATCTACCTTGACATCGTAATGATTATATTTTTATCCCATTGAAAATTCGGCTTATTATTAAACTTGTTCTTGAAATGTTTGATTTTTACTAATTTTTATGGTCAACTTGTTTATTTCTCATTTGGTTGGATATGTTTATTTGTGGTTAGTATTGATGTGTGTTGTTTCGTGATTGATCATGACTAACTTGCATATTTAATTTGTAGCAATGCAAGCAATCCTATTTTGCTGATTGATAATGATCAATAATGATGACCAAAATCTATTTCATTGGTCTTAAAGATAGACGATGATTGATGGGTGATTAAATACAACACACAATTGGATCGAAGAAGACGACGACGATCGATGATGATAAACAATGATGGAGATAGTGATGGTCGATTGTGAAGATAGCGATGATGATCGATTGTAAAGATGAGCGATGATCGGTTATGGAACAAAGAAAGAAAAAGAAAAAAAAGGGGTGGAAAAATAACAAAAAAAGACGGATTAGGAAAGTAATGGTGTTTATATATATATATATATAAAAGTTTCCTTGGTGATATTTTCTTGAAAATAAGTCTTCAAAATGATATCTCATGAGAATTTTTACCTAGTATAAATCTATGTGGTAGGAAAGAGAACTATTAAAAAAGATGAGAATATTTTTGTAACTCATTCGTTTATTTGAACTCTATTAATATTGTTTATCTATGAAGCAAATAATCAAAAATAAATATCTTTAATATCCTCTAAAAATTCTCATAGTTTTCAAAATGTCAAATCCTTTTCATGAAAGGTAAAAATAACTTTTATGAATTTAGATGATATATTTATTAACCCATTAGTTTTTGGGTGGGGGAAGGGATAGAGGAGTGTAGGAGTGGAGTGGAGGGAGACAATGTTTTTAGATCCAAATCATACATTGAATTAGAAATCAAGTGATTGAATGAATCACGATCGAATCGTTATTATTAAATGGATGGATGACTCCAACTTAATATTGAATAATATATTATTATAAGGTTTTAAGTATAACATAATGATAAAGGTAGAAAAAAATTGAACTAGTATCATTTTTTTAGGATGCATGATATTGTTTTCTTTACCCAAAGTTGGGCCAATATTATCAAGACCCAAAAAAGGATCCGCCCCATTGATATGATCCAAATTGATCACCTTCCTCATTTGTTAACCCTGGAATTTACATCATCTTTCTCCAAACCATTCCGTCGCCATGAAAATAGGATGAAAACACTCACGGCTACACCTGAGCGAATGGATGAGTGTGGAGCTGCAGTGTGTGGGGCATTTTTTTATAAAATGACATCTCTTAAGAATTAAAAATTTTGATGATATTTTTTTAAAATAAAATTTTTCAAACGATAATTTCAGGAATTCTCTAAATATAAATTGTTCATTCCAATTAAGAAAAAAAGTTATAATGCCTGATTTAAAATTTAATGTTAATTGACTTTTTTTTTATTAAAATTAGAAAGATTCTATTAAAAATTCTGTTTTTTTGAACCACGGTTAAAAAAAAACTTCTAGGAATCTTTTCCTTTTACAAGAAAATCATTTAAAATACCTTATTTTAAAACAATCACTATTACACCTATATTAATCATGCATTGATGAATAGACAAAGGGACTAGCTAATTTTTTTTCGTTTCAGTTTATGAAGCACTATTAAAAACAGCTTGAGGCAAATTGGATAAAAAAATTTAATGAAAGTTTTATTTATATTTTAATATTTGTTTATATTCGTAAACTATAAATAATGATTATGTGAAATATATATCGTACGTTTATGCAATTCAATTTTGTATGACAAAATAAATACTCTCTCCGACCAAATATACATATACATTTTTTTTATTGAGTTGTTTTAATTTACTTATAATCTTTCTAATTTTAACAAAATATTCAATTTAAACAACTACATTCTATTACAATGCAGTCCCTCGTTAACTTTTCTTATAATTGTTATAATAAACTTCATTATCATTATAAAAATATTTATTTTTTATTGAATTATATAAAAATTTCAACATACACATAAAACTCTAATCCAAATCAAAAAATTATAATTAAATTAAAACAAAAAATATATAATATAAATAAAATTTTATTAGATATTTTTACTTAATTTCCCTTATAGTTTTGACTTTCGAGCCAAAGAGTTACGACCTTTTTTTTTTTGAAAGGGAGTTACGACTTCTTTATTTTCGTTCATCTAGTAAGTTCGCACTTTTGTCTTTCCGGTGTCCTTCTCCACTCATCCCCCATCAATGGCGGCTCGGACACCAATGCTCCCCCCAAACCCTAACCCTAACCCCAACCTCACCACCACCACCACCACAACCCAAACCCTATCCCCACCTCCGCAGCCGCCTCCACCACCACAACAACCAGGCACAGACATGACGGGGATCTGTTTCCGAGACCAGCTCTGGCTCAACACATACCCCTTGGACCGAAACCTCGTCTTCGATTACTTCGCGCTTTCGCCCTTCTATGATCCCACTTGTAACAACGAGCAGCTCAGGATGAACAACATTCACCCGCTCGATGAAGGCCACTTATCGTACGTGAGATTATGATTATTATTTGAAGGGTTTATGCTTTGGGGGGGGGGGGGGGGGTCTGATGCGTTTGGTTTTGTTGGTGGGAGATTTGTTGATGGGAGAAATGTGGGATTAGGGTTTGGTCTATTAGGATTAGGTTAACGATCATGCTAATCTTATGTTCGGTACAAAATAGGACACAAGGACTAATAATCCCAAATGGTGGTGTTTGTTGATTTTGTGAGGATGAACTTGACCTTATTGCTTGGACAATGATTACTTGTCCGAGGGTCAAATTTTGATGGAAATAGCCTATCCATTGATTAGCATTCGGTAGGTTGAGTTTTTGGTGCTTTAGTACTTGAAAAATCCCATCTTGAGGTTTCCCTTACTATGTTAAATGGAATTTATCGAGATAATACATTAGCTCTGGTCAGGATAGTATTTTAATGAAGGAGATCATGTCTACATTGGCGACATGGCCATGAAAGGACGTAAGTGATAGGAATTCTCGTGGAGCAGGATAGGAACTAGTTCATCGAGTAGGCTCGTCTCATGATGGTTAAGGAGATTTTACATTTCCTAATTGTGTATGACAATCTTCTTTCTCTTATTTTAAGAGGCTTGTAGTGTTTAAATATGTAATACTCGCCAGAGAGGGTGAGTTTTATAGCTTAGGTGCCCAAACCATCCTCCACCTCTGACTCAATTTAGCCTCTTGACAATTATGGAGTGTGCAACTGTACGCTCCCTGGATCATGATGCATTTATTTGGTGTGGCATATGGTAAGCTTGAAGCTTATTTGTTGTTTTTCAAGCCTTATTGGAAGTGTTTCATGTGATATGGAATATGGATCAGTTGAAGTTCTGGTTTCACATGTGGTGAGGTTCCCTCCTGCAGGAAAATGATGGGGACGGAGTACGTACTAAGTGAGGTAAAGGAACCCAATCTCTTTGTCATACGTAAGCAAAAGAGAGATCCTGAAAAATCGATTCCGGCTGCGATGCTGACTTACTATGTCCTGGATGGCTCCATCTATCAAGCGCCTCAGCTTTCCAATGTCTTTGCCTCTCGAATCGTAGGCATTCTCTTCCTCCTTCTTCCAAGCTTTGTTTTCTATTTTCTGTCAATGGCTTTGTGTTTAACTTACTTGAACCTCTTGGAATCAAACTGAACATCTAGTTTTGATCAGTGACTTCAATAACATGCTTAATGTTTTATACTTAGTATCAATTGGGAATTGTTTTGATTGCCATTTGTACATAGTGGATAAAATTCCTTAGTTAATAGGAATCTTCATCTTTTAGACTCAGTTTTCTTGTGCGAGGGGAACTTGCACAGGGTAAGTTGGTCGATTTATGCGTCAACTAGCCTAAGTATTTTAACAAAAAACATTTCTTGCTTGTAGCGGCCTTGGGCTACGTATTTGACCCCAAAAATTGAGGTTGACATCAGGTTAACTAGTCTTCTCGCTTGCTAGAGGATGTATTTGTGGATCAAACACTTTGGTCAAGGGTGTTTTTTAGGCTCAATTCCCGGTGTCTCGGTTTGTGAGGTAATGTGGTTCATATCCTCCTCTTTTAAACCCCATTATTGATGGGATCTTTTGGCATTAGGTAAGTTGAGTTTAAGTTGTAGTGTCAAACACATGAGGAGAACTTATAAAAAAGACTTGTGGATCAAACACTTTTGTCAAGGGTGTCTTTTAGGCTCAATTCCTGGTGTCTCGGTTTGTGAGGCAAGGTGGTTCATATCCGCCTCTTTTAAACTCGGTTATAGATGGAATCTTTTGACATTAGGTAAGTTGAGTTTAAGTTGTAGTGTCAAACACATGAGGAGAACTTATAACAAAGACTTGTGTTTGACATTAGGTAAGTTGAGTTTAAGTTGTAGTGTCAAACGCATGAGGAGAACTTATAAAAAAAACATTGTGCTATAGACAACAGTGATTAGCCAGTAGCCACTAACTATGTTCTGATGGGTTTCAAAGAACTTTGCCCAACCAGGAGCAATTTCTAGATGTTTGACTGACTTGGAAAGTTTTGTCTTCACATGAGTATTATGGGTTCGGTTATGGAAAATAACATTTTTCATGCCAGGCACTGTTGACGAGCTTGTGTCATGAATCATGACTAGACATCCTCCACATGCGTTCTTAGTTTCTTAACCTTTCAATGAGTCAGCAGAGCGAATGGGGACTCAACATGCCTACTTGAACCCCTTAAAACAAAGACATAGATTTTGATGTTTCACCTGGACAATGCAGTCGTTCATGACCTTGTATCTATAATAGGAAGAGGATCTCCTGGTATTGAGGTTATATGTACTTCCGTGGTTAGATTAAGGTTATTATCATCAATATCAACGGGCCAACCTGCCACTTTTTTCTTCTCATATAAGCAGGAATGATCCTCTTGTTAACATATCATGGATGACTGCAGGGAAGGTCCCTGTATTACATTTCAAAGGCTTTTTCCATTGCTAGCTCAAAGTTGGAGAAGGTTGGCTATGGTATTGCTCTGTCTTTCCTTTTCCTTGCGTCACGAGCAAGACTATTCCTTGCAGACCACATGCTACTTGAATACATTAACTTGGATGTTTTTTTCCTTTTTCGAACTTCGGTGAAGAGATCGCCCCAAATGAGAAGACAATTTACTGCTATTTCACAATATGAATATATTTTAAGCTTTAGATCATGCCATATTGTTTAGATTTCTTTTGGTCATAATCATCTGTTGTATGGCTTTATGCTTCATGAGATTTTGCTCTTACTTTCTATTAGAGGAGGCTAGTCGATTTGTTAGTTGGGTATTGCATACCAGATTAGGATGGCATACCAGATTAGTTAGTCGTTTTGAGATTGTCTGTTGTTTAGGATGTCGTTCTCCTTGATAGTTCTTAGGCTTTATCTGTTAACAACCTTGCATGGAGACAAATCTGTGGGTTATAAATTTCAGAAGAATATGTGATCAATAGGTCGACAAGTGCTCGTTTGAGCCTAGAATCTACCCTTGAGGCACCACAGATGCGTGAACCAACTCAGGCCTTTTCATGTCCACCTTGCATCGGAGTTAGGCATCAGTCTTGACTTGCAGGGCCTAGTGTGCATGACATTTAGAAAACTGCAAAGCTCCCTCTCTCTCGTGTCTGTCTCTCTTTTTAGGATGAGTTTAGGACCTCCAATTTATCTTACTACATGAATCTCAACCACTGTGCTTCATCATGTTGAGTCATCAAGTCGATTCTCATTCCACAATATGCATGAAAAATGCTGTTATTAATTGTGGATTCTCATTGGATGCAGTTGAAGGTGAAAGCGACGGTGCAGCTGCAGATGTGAAGGCCAGTAAAGAGGCCATTGACCTGAAGGAAGTTAAGCGATTGGATCACATTCTTGCTTCATTGCAACGAAAGGTAACTGATGGTTGGCTCTTTTACACTTTTGATGAGCTTAAAGCTCTAGTATACCAGGTTCCAAACTGCGATAGTTTTTGCCCAACATGGCTTAAAGTCATGGTTAATTGCGCCTAAGTACATAATATATGTACAAATAGTACGTAGGTGTTGCTATGTTCCAAGATGACGAAGATATTATTATTGAAACTGCAGTTGGGGCCGGCCCCTCCACCACCGATGTTTCCAGAGGGCTATATTCCACCGCACCCTTCCGAAGCTGAAAATGGGCCGGAAACTCAGCAGGGAACGGAACCTCGGCTCCCAGTCGTTGATCCCATAATCAACCAAGGGCCATCCAAAAGATTGAGAACAGAATGATAGCAATTTTCATTTCGATCATGACTAAGGTTCGTGTTCATCAACACTGTGGAAAGTGAGACTGGCATCTTGGAGCCCTTTCCCTTGGATTACTCTTATGGTCTAACAGTGTTGCAGTGGAAACAAGGAACTGCGAAGTAGCGAGAAGAGATCACTTGGTCGTCCCAGCTATCCGTCTCTGAATCTGGATACCAACTGACCGCTGGTCTAGGTTACACAAATTGGGGGGCAGCATTATGTTCTATCTCAAGTTTCAGTTTTGATGATAATCTAGTTTCCAAGGAGATGCCTATGAATCAGCAATGTTATGGCTAATTGGATGCATCTTTTGTTCGGATTTCCAATGTCGCCCCTCTTCTTAGTGTGTCATTGAAAAGAAATGTGTAAGGTGCACCCTATGAGCATACCGTCATGTTTAAACATGTTGAGATATATGATATGATTATAACACTTGTGATGCGGTGGGTTGTTTCGCATTCTAGAAGAGTAAGAGAATGCATGCTGTCGTTAAATGGAGCCATAAATCAACTCCAATTATGTGGATATCGACGAAGAAGTACAAGAAGGGGCATGAAAGGCAAACAACCGACCAATGGGTACAGCAAATTAAAATCCACATGAGTTCTGATGGAATGACGGACATGCTTTGAACCAGAACACACACGAAACTGGAGCTCAGTGCCTAATCATAGAGATACACATTGACCTGAACTATAGTATCGACACCATCAGTAGTATGCTGATCGACCTGCGGCAGGGTCACTATAGTCGCATATCCCTTGGCATTCTCATACTTCCCGGTGCCTCCAATCACCGCAACCTGAGACTCGGGAGCAGCTGTCCTATGCACTCCGAAGAAGCTGATCATGTCAGCGATGTCATGATGATCGCCACCATAGAAAATGGCGGTCCATGCCATGGTATGGCTCTGCCCATCCAGGGAACTGGCCAAGTAGAAACCCTGGGCTTCACCCACGACAGCTGATTCCAGATCCTGTGTCTCAGTCAGCTGATCATCAATCACTGTGATGGATCCAAACATGAGCTTCTGAAGCGTTGTGCCCTGTGGGAGCTGCCCGATGCTGACAAACGCCTGGTTGTTGTTCCCACCGTTTACAGCAGAGTTCGTTCCAGCATTCTGTATGATGCTGCTGGTGCTGGTCTGTTTCCCGTTTAGGCCCGTGAGGAACGGGACGTTACGGTTGTTGACTATGTTGTTTATGTTTCCGCTGAATAAGGGGCCGCCGCCGTTATTGACAGGAAGCGCCTGGGTGTTGGGTTTGGAGAACGGGATGTTGCTGGCCGCAGAGGTGGCCACAATGCCGGTGACAACTCTGCCTGATGCATGTGTACCGCCCAATATATCATGCATAAAGAACGAAATCACTGGGGATGATGGTGAACCAGTCTGCCCAGTTGTGACAAGAGGGGCATTGGGAGTGTTCGCTGGCGATGTAGTTGTTGTCAGCGGAGCTGGCGGTGAGACTGTGACAATAGGCTGAGGATGAGGGCTAATGTTCTCAGGAACTGGCTGCTCAGCTGGTGCCAATGAAGCTGGGAGCTGGCCACTAGGGAAGGTGCTTGGTGGGGTTTCTAGTGGCGATGGAACAGCAGCAACGTCTTCCGGAGAACCCAATGGGGCAGCGATGGGGGATGATGGGTCAAGTTCATCGAGGACTCGGGCGGGGCTGACAGCGCCGATGGTGAAGGTTAGTAGTAAAATGAGTGTGATGGGGTTCATTGAAGATCTTGCCATTTTGAGAGGGAAAATGGCTACCAAGTTCGAGTTTGATAGAGTTGTTACAGGAAGAGATTATCAGCATTCAGGATTTATATATCTGTTTTTGAGTGGAGCTGATAAAATATGAGGAGTAGTTGGAGGGAAAAATCTGATCAAGAGCAAAGTGATTTAGGTGAAGTGGGAATGAACCAAAAAAAAGGGAAAAAAGAAAAGAAGGAAGAGAAAGGTCTCTGAGCATGATCAACACTAAAAGTCATGCTTGTCAATGCTGCTGAAACACTGGAGATAGAGATGAAAGTAGTGGATCATACGAGGAACTGCAACAAACGTTATGTATTAGGGCACGTTAAGATTACCGCGTCTGTAGGCAAAGTATTGAAGGTTTCTTCTCGTGTACTGCAGTTCGACGCTTATATGCTACAGTTGCATAGCTGCATCAGGAGTTATGCTGTTACCCTGTTGAGTTTAGGAGGAACGAGCAAGCACAAATTTCTGGGGTGAGAAAAAAAGTTAAGCGATCAGTCACTTACTCAGGAAATCTGATATAAAGAGCATCCTACAATAGTATCTGGACTTATCTTTTGTTGAGCTTGACAATTACGGGGTTCCTAGAAGAGTCGCATGTGAGAGTTATATAAGGGTTTTTAGATGTTACGTGATTTCAGTTTGACGCACGATTAATGTCACGGACTTATTATTTTTAAATTAGCTAGTCTGTGTCATTAGTCAGGAAAACTATAACTAAAGTTTCTGATCGTTCCCGCGTGCTGGGCTTGAGAAGCCATGCATTAGGCCTGATCTACCTTGGCCCATACAAGTCTGGGTTTCCTTTAGCTGCTGCTCGGGGCTGGGTCAAATTTGTGGCTGAGTCTTCGTACACGTTAAGCCGAAACTTTCATCCTCGTTGCGTCTAAAGTCCGAATAAGGTGACTGCATCAAAAGATGCATCCAATGGGTTTGGGTTGCGCCTCTTTGGTATATTAGGACGTATATCTTTTGTGTTTTTGGGATGGGTACAGGCCTATAACACTACAACAAATTGTCCAGAAA
>LIEC01010418.1:35326-56267 GCA_001925005.1 Drosera capensis | reverse complement strand
CCCTAAACCCTAAACCCTAAACCCTAACCCTAAACCCTAAACCCTAACCCTAAACCCTAAACCCTAAACCCTAACCCTAAACCCTAAACCCTAACCCTAAACCCTAACCCTAAACCCTAAACCCTAAACCCTAAACCCTAACCCTAACCCTAAACCCTAACCCTAACCCTAAACCCTAACCCCTAAATTTTTAGTTTTTTGAAGTGTTTAAAACTAATTTCAATGTTTTTCTCACAGTTTCTATGGTTTAAATATTTGAGATTGTTTTTAAAATATTTTTAATGATTTTTATTCGTTTTTATGTGTTTTAAGGCGAGTTGAGTGGTATTTATGATATCTCTAGTGCAAATCAAAGATGGCCCAGCTCTGCCAGGGCATAGAATAATAAAAAGATCTGATCTATTTCGTATATCCCTCGCTCAATGAAAAATGGCTCCGATTTTAGAGAATCAAATATGTGTTAAGGAATTATGGAAAGAAATAAAAACAAAAAAAGAGAGATAAAAATTAACCTAGAATCTAAACCCTAAACTAGTTTGAATAGCCATTAAGTTTGAATAGATAACAGATATCAACTTAGTTGCTCAGACTTAGTTGATGAAAAAATTAGTAAATTTGACCTTCATTTTTTGCTAAATCGTGGAGATTTTTTTTTCCATTGTGTGACATCTCCGGGGCAGATGTGATTCTTTTGTAATCGACCTAAATGAAAATTATATTTGTGAAATTGATCTGTCGAACTTTTTAGGTATATTCAGTACGGTTGTGATAGTTACGGGTGCACATAGTTTGGATTGGATTAAATTGAATTCAAATCCATACTTTACCTAATCCAAAATCATTTGAATGTATATTAAAGCTGATCAAGTTGTATTTGGGCTGGGTATCGTGTGACACAGATTGGGCTTTGACTCTGGCCCGAAACATGGCCCGATCTAAGAAAACATAAACCTAAACCCAAAATCCGGAAAGTTCTCTACTCTTCTAATAAATTTTCCAAACTTGTAAATACTTAACTATTTACCTAGAAGAACCTAGAACATTCTTGTAAAATCTAGTGTTGGAGGATTCTAGATCTCGGGTTCTAGAGCCTTCCATTGAGGTGTATATAAGGCGAGCTTGGCTCATTTGCCAAGCCATCCTCGAAAACTCAATTCAAGCAATACAAAGTATCTAATTTCTCCCAAAACACTCACAATCTCAAAGTTCTTTAATCGGTTGCTACCACTCTCACAAGTTTTGAGTATTGTCTCAAGAGGAAAAAGGCTGAACTTAGATACGAAGCCAAGCGTGTCTAGGTGCCGCACGGTCTTGAAACATTGAGCCCGTGACACGTGGTCACGTTATCATCATTTTCCTGTAATTCTTTTAAGCTTAACTCCATTCATAAAAATTATAATATTTATTTACGTAAATATAAAATTGAATGTTTTATGAATGATTCATATTTTTTTATAAAATTATCATAAAATAATAATAAATATAGTTTAAGTTATGAAATAATATTTCTCATGAAAATTTTTATCCGTTAGAAATTAACTTCCAACTTATCTCAAGGAATCTATTAAGAAATATTGACATTTTTATATTATGATGGAAAAAATACTTCATCCATCCAATTTAAATTGTAAAATCTTTATATATATCATTATTCGATATGAATCTTGTGAAATTTCTTTAATAATGTTTGATCGTTCTACAACACGTATTCAGTTAAAATATTTATATTAAATTATCATTAATATTTTATGATATATATATCAAAAATAATATTTGATCGTTATACAATATTAGTCAAAATTTATAACGCAAAATCAAAAGGTTATAATTTCAATAGAATTATGGAAAATGAATCATCCAAATCATTAGTATTTCTTGGCTAAATATTTTGATTTAATAAAAAATAATATATGCTTATTTTTATCAAATGTAAAAAGTGCTCATGCTATTTATTTGGAAAAAGATCAGATGTCAATGCGGATGACACGGTACATCTTTGCTAAATGCTCACCATACACACTTATAATCACGCGTTCAAACATAATAGTTTCTTTCTGTTTATCAGTTAAATAATCTTCCGTCAACTATCGTTTCTCACTTGTCGATTCCAAATTAGGGTTTGCTAGTCTCTGCCGACGATAATTTTTCTCCAAATTAGGGTTCTTGTTCAATTCCTGCACAAAGTCGAATCTCCGAGTTCGTTATAATGGCAGATCCTCAACAAAGTATGAACAATTTTCTCTCTTTCTTCTCAATTTCCCTTAATTGACTGATTTCACTAAACAAGCAGCGATTCATGTGTTCTTGTTTGATTTTGCAGCTTGTGATTTTATTGCAAAACCAACAAAGAATCGAAGGAGAAGGACAATCGAGGAAGAAGAAGAAGAAGAAGAAACGAATTTCCTCTTGCAAAAGAACAAGAAGGTTCTGAAAGCGGATAATAAGTTGGTTTTCTCATCTGGGTCGTCGAGGAAATCAGTTCCCGATGAATCGTCATCGGGTGATTCGAAGAAGCCGTTGTTTCATTACGAATCGTCCAAGGAGATTCAGGTGGCGAACGATAGCAAGGCGACGGCTACGTTGGAGACGGAGACGGAGTTCACGAGGGATGCGAGGGCGATAAGGGAGCGGATGCTGAAGCAGGCGGAGGAGACGCTGAAGGGGAAGAAGAACAAGGGGGTGGGGGACGAGCAGGTATATAAGGGTATTCATGGGTATACGGATTATAAGGCCGGGTTTAGGAGGGAGCAGACGGTTGCTTCGGAGAAGGCGGGTGGGTCACATGGGCCTCTTAGGACGTCGGCTCACATTAGGGTGTCGGCGAGGTTTGATTATCAGCCGGATATTTGTAAGGATTATAAGGAGACGGGGTATTGTGGGTATGGTGATGCTTGCAAGTTTATGCATGATCGAGGGGATTATAAGTCGGGTTGGCAGATGGAGAAGGAGTGGGACGAAGCTGAGAAGTCAAGGAAGAGGAATTTGGCAATTGGGGTTGGTGATGGGGATGATACTGGTGCAGGGAATGATGATGACGACGATGAGGATACGATGCCATTTGCTTGCTTCATTTGCAGGAATCCTTTTGTGGATCCGGTTGTGACTAAGTGCAAGCATTACTTCTGTGAGCATTGTGCGTTAAAGGTATTTTTCTGTTCTGTATTTTATTCTGTTAACCTAATGCATCTGTTTTGATATGCCTATGGGTTTAATTGCATGAGGAAGACGATTAATAAAAATATCATGGTTTATACATAAGTTTCTTGCTTATGGGTTTCAATTTAGTGGATCGTCTTTCTTGTTTTGAAATCTAACTGTTTTCTTCTTTCATCTGCAGCATCATTCGAGGAACAAGAAATGCTATGTGTGCAACCAGCCAACGCTTGGTATTTTCAACACTGCTCATGAGATTCGAAGAAAGATGGCAGAGGACAGAAAATAAAGAGCTTGTGGCGATTCTCTAGTTTGAGTATGTAGTTCCTTTTGTTCATCTGATAAGTTCAAGTAGCTCTTTGTACTATTGATGAAATGTTTTAACTTTCGTCTGTTTGACTTTGAGAGATGGATTATGTACATTAACGATTATTTCTGTCAGCGTTGATTCTGAAATTTCTGCTAAAGAAGTTTTTTTTTGTTGCTAAATAAGGTTATTGAGAGATATATGATGAGGATTTATTGATGTAAGGCATATGGTGAATGTAGCTTTTCGCATGTATATGTTCCATTCCTGTCATGAAAATGTCTGTGAAGGCCTCTTCCATGTTGGTCTCCTCTTGATTGGTTTCTTTGTAACTTGGTTCGCTGTTGCCACCACATAACGTTGGATTCTTCAGTGAATGCTAAAAACAAGTGTGATAGGATTGCCAAGTGGCTGTGCCCTCTACTGTTTTGCCCTGGTGGCCTGTATTTCAGTATAGTTTCATCTTGCTCCACTTGACGAGAACAAAAGAAGAGCCATGACTAATCATGCATTTGTAGAACATTTCTTTGTAGGTTATCAGGTTGGCGACCGATACCGTACGCTGCTGCACGCCTATTTTATATGCACTTTTTTTGTTAGTAAATAGACCTGGGTTAAACTTTTGTGACCGATGAACTTGCTTTGCTCTGCAGTGTCTGCCCACTCTTGTTCTTCGGATGAGACCAACAAAATCATGTTCTAGTTGGTACTTCAGTTTGATGCTCGGCCTCCAATAAAATCAAGTTAGTAATGGCCATCAGCATGTTGATGATGGCCTGTGTTGCAACACTATCGTCATGGTGTTCAGTTAATCCGCATCGGTTGATGTTTAACAAATACGTGCCAAAGTCGTATTTCAATCAGCCATGAAGTCATGAAGATTGAACCGAGTATTGTGGGCTGCATCTGGAGAACATGTAAGAAATTTTGGTCCTTTGGCACGCATTTGGGAACGACTCTTCTATATGATCTGTGGACAGCTTTCAGGAGTTCTTCATTGGACTAAGAATTCTGTTCAATGTTGGTTACGATTTGTTACTCGTGCCTTGGTTCAGATTGTTGTAGTATGTAATAAGAATAGGCTTGCAGATAACTGACCTTGATGGAAGTACTTAGAGCCGTTTACAGAGCTTTATGTTCATTGTGATGTACGAATTTTGTTTAAGTTGTACATTATTTACATAGTAATGTTCTCAGGTCGAGCGTATATGTGTATTCCATCATGCATTGGAATTCACCAGGATCCCGCTTTAGTATCAAGGCTTGTACTATGTCGTGATTCTCTGCTGCCCGGCTCCTATACTCATCAGTGAATAGAGCAATTACTGGAGCCTGGAGGCTGATCATGCAACATAGGGGACGACCCTCTTTGTGATTCAATTCTTGCAATGTGTCGGTTTAGAGGTCTCATAAATTTGTTAAAACACGTGCCATCTCTATGAAAATTTGAGATGGTTTGGCAAATACTCTTGGCGTTTTACGTAATAGAATTAATATTAGGGGTTTTGACCATTTCTACTAGCTTTTGATATCTTCTATAAGGTCCATCTATAAGAGATACAAAAGATGGTTATGGAGAAGAAACGACGAAAAGAAACGACTATCTAATAATGAAGTCTATGTGGAGTTTTTAGTGTTTTCAAGTGTTTTTGTGTGTTTTGAGTATATTTAAGGTTTTTTTTCATAATTTTTTATGTTTTTAAGTTATTTGAGGATGTTTTTATGATATTTTTATCCCCTTTATTCGTTTTTGTGCGTTTTGAAGAGATTTAAGTTATTTTTATGGTATTTTTAATCTTTTTAAATGTTGTGTGTTTTAAGGGGATTATGAGATTATCTATCTAAACTAAGAAAAACAGATTCGTTTTATACATGATTGATGTTAAATGTTGATTCTTTTATCATAGTTGATGTATGATTTCACCTAGAATGAATACCTAGATGACTTTATACAATGATTATACCATGATTACCTTTATGATTACATTTAACTTAGTTACTTAGATATTATTATAGGTTGATCTAGCTATTGATACATTCTCTTTTGGTTAGCAACTAATCAAGTTTTGATATATTTTCTTTTAGTCATTATATGATTATAACCTTTTGCATATGAATTGATAAAAAAAAATCTTTTCCTATTGATTCATGCTTATTTCTTATTTGATTCAACATTATTAGTCCGCCATATACATTCATTTTTGGTATGCTAGGTTAGTTTGGTTAGGTTGATTAAACATTCTTTTTTGGTAATCAACATTCTAGAGAACGTAATATAAGAAACCTCATATTATAATCAAACCAATTATTAACAAATCCTAACTACAATCAACAATGATTAATCCCTAAGGTAAGATGGAGTTACGAAAGTTTTCTACTTTTGTTTCCAATAATTTACAACCTAATTCAATTTTCATAACAATTTAGTTAGTTTTAATTAATTTAATTAGGATTTAATTCATTTAATCTACAAAATCTCCTAAATCTTAATTTTCATAATTTTAATAGTTCTTCAACGTGACTAGAAAAATAATAAATTCTAATTTAACATATCGCACGCATCAAATTTTGGCACCGTTGCTAGGGACGATAACATTGTTTCAATATTTTTGTTTTCTTAGTCATTTGAAGTTCTATTATTTTTTTTTTGAAAATTATTTTATTTTATTACATTTCTTTTATTTATTTTTTAAATTGTGAGATGTTGTTTTTAATTGATTTTTAAATAGATTTTTATTATGACTTATTGATACATCCGTCGTAAGATGTATAAATTATATCCTAACTATACCACACAAACATTAATAGGATATTAATAATTATAGTAGTTACAAGTAGTGTCGAACCCAATAAGAAACGAGGATTAAAATGGGACATCAATCAAACAATTGCTCAATTTTTTCATCTTATGGATATTTCAATCAAATTAAAATATTTTCACAACCATCACAACAACAATATGGATATAATGCTTCTTATAATTCTTATAATGGTGGGTAGTTAGGTCATTAAAATTATTATGGGACTTATCAAGATATTAATTCCTTAATGCCTAATGATTCTTATGAATATTCTAATTTTCCTATGAAAAGTCATTCTTTTGACTACTCACATAGTCAATCTGCAAGGTCATATACATAAGATTCAAATTATAAGCCTTTACAAGAATTGGTTAAATTAATAGTGCATAATCTACATTATATTCAAGAAAGAATTAGGATTCGTGAAGAAGAACTTAAAGTTCTTATACGTTATTTGTAAATTTAAATTGACCAATTCAAATCTAAATCAATTAAAGTATAAACTCCATTTATTACTAATTCATTTTATGCAATTAAACAATTACAAGAGAATGAAAATTTAACCATATTTAAAAGTGGCAAAAAATTATCTAAAATTGAAATTTTTAATCAAAAACAATTTGAGGATCGTTTTGAAGATGAATTTAATTTGCCTTATCAGTATTTTATTGAGAAATATTGTGATAAAGAAGAAAGTGAAAGTTTTGGATAGTGTTAATGTTTTGGATAAAAAATCAATGTGAACTTTTTAGTGATAGTGTTAATGTTTTGAAAAATTCATTAAATTCCTTACAAGAATTGAATAAATCAATTGTCTCATGTTCATTTTATTCTCAAGAAGACATCTCTAGGATCAAAAAATTGAAAATTCAAATGAGTCAACTTACTCTTCAAATGAGCCATTTGGAAACTCTAGTTTTCAATGAAATGCAAAATCAATTTAAACATCCTATAAAATACAAAGAATTCATTTTAAGTGAAAGTGATGTTGAAACATTGGAATTAGAGATTCAATATTTGATTACATGACTTACAAGGATAATAAGGGCCATATTATGTCCTCCTTTTTCCGTCTGCTCATGCACTTCTCCAAACGAGAAAATGGTAACGTGAGGTTAAAGACTAAATTGAATAGTGACAATTAGCAATTAGTATTAATTTTTCATCATATTTATCAAAAGATGATAATGCACCTTTTTAATTATTATTTGGTGCTTATTTTTAAGGGTTGTAGGGGTAGCTTGCAGGTTGCAACTCCTCTTTCAAGATTTAAAAAATACACTTAATATTTTTTAAAAGATCGATTTTAAAATTTAAAGAAATAATTGTTGTTATAAATATGTGAGCGGGACCGCATGCTACAAGCTATAGTTAATGCAATCCTTTTATATTTTTTAAAATAAAAAACCTCTTTTCTCATCTTTATCCATTCTTTTAGTTGTAAATAATTACAAAACCCTAGTAATATTAACTTTCCCAAAATATGTTTATCAGGCACTATTGACGTGCCCTCCACATGCCATCACCCATCCAAACTCCTCGAAGCCTTCAACGTCCTTGATGTCGAACGCGATGACAAGATCAACAAAGACAACTTTCATCACACTTTCTCCTCCTCCTCCTTTCTCATCACCTTCGATGATGACGATGACGACCTTATCAACACCATGATTTCCCACTCTGACTCCAACGACAACAACTATGTCCAGTTTCACGACTGCCACTATAAGAAAACACGGCTATGGCTATGGTCTAGGGCCGTCGCCATAGGTAAAAAATCGTCGTCTCAGGACATATTAATCGCATTTGCTGTCATCGTTTCAAACCTATCCCAACGGTTTCGATAGCCCAACCGTTACAATAGCATTGGGCATCGCCAAAAGTTTAAATGGGGGGAAAAGTTTGGCTGAAAGCCGACGACGGAAGTTATTCAAACTCAAAATCTTTACATAATAACTTATGCATCTTATCATTTTGGTGAAGAAATTCTTGTTGAAATATTTCACATTATTAAAAATTTAATTATTTTGCACCTTAATTATAGAAATGGTCATGACCATCGCTGTACTGTTGGCACCAAAACTCTTATTCTGACGCTAAAGAGACATGATTATGTCGATAGGAGTGACTGTCGATATAGGTTATCCCATTTATGTCAACGGTAGGTGATTGTCGTCATAGACATGTTTTCTTGTATTGTTCGAACATGTGATCCTTAACAAGGGTAGCCAACGAATTAGCAGTCAAAGTGAGAATGATGTAGGAGGTTTGATCAGTGGTGTGATGGAGCAAAGGCATTTAGAGTGATGGACATGGACAGAGACGAGAGGCTCGGGGTGGGTGATCTAAGAGAGTTCTTGGGGATAAGGGGTGGCGGTGAGCGAGAAGTAGGTGAGGGAGACGATGATAATGTTGTGGATGACGAGATTGGACATACTGTTCGAACACATAGTCTTGGGGATGTATTATTTGGGAAACACTGTTCGAACTTCGAATGCACTATTTTGGAAATGTATTATTTTGTATGTGTAATTTGATTTGAAATAAATATGTTGTCTTATATTATTAGATACAAGAGGATATAAATTTCCGTAATTTTTTTATAAGAATAAATTAGTATATAAATTATGAATATGAATTGATTAGTTGAAAAAAAAAAAAGCTTAACAAACCTTTATGAACTTAAAGAGTTCGTTTTGTATGAGAGAAATAAGCCAGGCTTTTTAACAACTCTGTGGTGAGTCTAGCTCAGTTTGTTTGTAAACGATCTCGTGTCGAGTTGAGCAATGTAACAAGTAGATCAGTTAAGTTAGAACAACCACTAAACAGGCTAATGTGGCTCGAATTCAACCTCCAATGGAAGTAAACTAGGAAAGAATAAGTATATATATGTAAGGGAGCTGATACATGACCAACAGTGGCTGTCTAAACAAATACGAGTCGTCCAATTGGTTGGATTAAAATCAAACTCAACCCCATCCGCGAAAAAGAACTATGAAAGCCGTGGAAAATTATAATGGATAGCATAAAAAATGAAATTATCAATTTATCCCTCCGTTGTAAATTACACTGGATAGCCTTAATTGTTTTTTTTTTTAATAAGCCAAATGGGTGTCTTTTATATAGCTTTTTGGGATACTTTACAATGAAGGGTTAGTCCAGGAATAAGCTTTTCGGGGTACTTTACAGCAGATGTATTTACAGAACAAAAAAAGTATTATTCTTTATTGTTCTTAATCTCTCTGAATATATTCCTGGAGTGAATTGAACAGCAAATTCAAAAAAAAAAAAAAAAAAAAAAAAAAAAAAAAAAAAAAAAAAAAGAAGAAGAAGAAGAAGAAGAAGATGCAAACAACATCTCAGAAAAAACAACCAACATTTATTATAGAGTCATCTAAACATTCATCATGCAAATCAATATCTAAGCATTTGATGATTGTCCTTGTTGTAGAGACATCTCTTGAGTCTTACAAGTTAATAACTCATAAGGAATCCTATATTTACAATTATCGACATCATAGGTACATGTTGAATCTGCCATTTTGATCTCTGGTGTGATGTAATCCATATACTTCAATACATACATCCCGCAATCATTGTGGTTAGTTTGCTTGGGTAGTTTCTTGACAACAAACAACTTGGGAGCTTGATTTTTCTTGAACTTGTCGGAATGTAATGATCGAAAAAGATGTGCAAAGCACTCCGTCTGCATACCACAAAACAAGCCAAATTAGTGAAGGAAAGATGAAACTAATGAAAGAAGATCGTTCCATGTAGAAACTCACCACATATTTGGTATGTATGCTATACATCTCCGTTACCGTAATGCAATTGGTATCCTCATATATAGGATCAAGAAGATGCACAGTCCATTTACCCAGATTAAACACATTCAAGATGAAATATGAGTTGATGCATATCGGAATCATCACAAGTGAAGCTCTATGGATAGGAATTTGACCACTGCTTCTCACATATGTGAAATGACCAGATCGACTGGTCTTTATATCTTTAGGGACCTCGAGGAGCGACATGGAATTTTTTTCAAGTCTTTTGTGCAAACCAATTGCCTAAATCCTTTGAGCACATTTGCGCAAATAGGAAACTCACAATATAGACCCCATTTCTTTGGTAAGAAGGCCTCGAGACCATCATCCTAGCATATGCGTCAATCACCTCATCAAATAACCATTGACCAGGAGCAAGTGATTTCAACGTATGTCATGTCAAGTCATAAAATCCTCTGCCTTGCTCTAAAGAAACTAGAAAATCAGAATCAGTAGATGATGGAGCATAGAATATGTCTTGCATTATCCTCGCCAGCTTTGTGGGTGTTATTTTCTTCATTGGATGACCCTTACGCCAATGATATACTGGCACAAAGTCAACCAATATAGGAGCATTGGGAGCAGGGGCTGGAGAAATTATTGGGAAGAGATGCTATCGGGGGTAGGCATTCGATAACCAATGAAAGCAAGTGACCCTCAGGGAACGACATAGGCGGCTGGGGAATCAGATACTCAACCTTTTATGACCAATCTATAGTGGCCGTAGGATTAGTCCAAAGAATAGGCTCATCGCTCCCAAATGACTGATTGTGAGATGAATGCTTTGGCACCACGACAGAAGTGAGATGGCTCTGAGTAGAAAAATTCTCCGTACGAGGGATGCTCTGGACAACATCATCATGTGCAGCATTCTTTCTGATAGGAATGTGCAATCCCTCCATTGTATAGAAATTGATATAACAAACTTGAATGTATTAATTATAATATAGTTAGATTGTTTAGGCTAGAAGTCAAGTAGGGAGTTGCAGTTGAGGTCAGATGCAAGAGTGCAGACGGTTGCAGATGCAGAGGGCTGATGCAGACCACCTAGTGCAGACTTCTACAAAGACTCTAGATGAACATCTAATATTTGTACAAGCAACAAAAGAATTGAAGGCTTCACTTGGAAGACTGAGCTTGCAGACAAAGACCGCGATGGCAAGGCATAAAGCTGAATCAGACTGTGCAGACGAGATGTTGCAGCAGAGACTGTGTGCAGACGAGATGTTGCAGTAGAGACTGTGTGTAGACGAGGTGTTGCAGCAGGCTGGATTGCAGTAGAGATGATTGTCGGCATGAGGTCGAAGGTTTGAAGTCAGTCAAGTGGAGCAACGGCACGAAAACTGGGACAGTGGAATGCCAGCATTGAAAACGAGATGGTGGCAAACACTAGTGGGAAAGTGACCCCCCAGGAACAGTAAGTTGTCTACAAGTGAGGTTCGTTCCTTTGACCTATAAAAGAGAATCGGTGAAGCTTGCTTGGGATACACAAAAAAAGATTGCTGAAAAAGTTGAATGCTGTTGAGAAAGGATTGAAGAGTACAAGAAAGTGCAAAGCAATCAGATAGATTCAAAAGAGTACTCAAGAAAGCTAAGTCGTGAAAGCAATGAGGAATATCATTAGTTTGCAGAAGAACAACTCTTGCAATAGAGCTCAGGATTCAGAGCTGTGCAAAGATCTAGGTTCTCTGCTTCCTATACAAGATAAAGATCTTGTAAAAGGAAGATACTTGTAAGCATAAATAAGAGGATAGTGATATTTCCCTCTTGAGTCGACTACACTAGTCACAAAGGGAAGACTGGACTAAGCTCTCGAATATCAGTTGATATCGAGTGCCTGAACCAGTATAAACTTTGTGTCATTTTACTGCTTTCATTATATTGCCTTAGAATTGTCACAGATAAAATACAACAGCTGAGAAAGAGATAAAAGAGTCATAAAATCTCAAATGCAGACGAGACAATCTCTTCTGCAGATTACTCGAGTAGTCTGCATATTATACAAGTCTGCACAGAATTGATAATCCGCGAGAAAAAGACTACCAAAGTCTCTTACAACCTATTCACCTCCCCCCTCTAGGTTGAAAGTCAAACCCTACACTTTCTCTTCTTCCTAAGAACTGAGGCCGTAAAAGTCTCATACTGTGCATCCATCGGTGGAAGTAGAGCCGTGATATGGTCAAGAAAGACGACATATGCATCCATAATGCTGTTGACGAAATATCGATGGCTCGCAATATGAAATTATATTAAAATTATTCATTGTAAGTCGAACAACATTTAAAAATAGAGTAATCAATTTATTTAAAGAAAAAAATTTTAAAAACTATACTTATGATGGAAAGTGCCCAATACTAATCAAATAAGGAACGAGGCTTGTATATTAGTCTGGGGTTGGGGTTTGTATGATGAATACGTAATCAAGTGATGTATCTATATCATGAAAAATAATCCTCGATCGATAAGATCTCGGCCGTAGATGTAACAACAGCATCTAATTGCATCTGTTAAGCGTCCCAAAGAATCAAATGATCGGATCTTAGTGCCTCTGCATCTACTTGGCTAAACTTATCTCTCGGATCCATGTGGAGTGGCTGTCTCAGTGCCCTCATATCCAAAGGAGGGCTAGGAATACTTTGGAAGCATAAAAGAAATTACAACATGACTCAATTCAGTATCTGATACTCCACGATCGGCCCATGTATAAGCAGAGTATACGCCATTCCAGTTACGACGCTGACAATCATGAAGATGTCCTCGTCAAACATATAATCAAACCTTGCATATGGTCTCCAAGTGAACTCAGTGTTTTGCACTACATAAAGAGACCATCAGGTTTTATTTTCTCGATAAAAAATAACGATCAGATAGTATTTGGTGATAAAAAAAATTTCCTTTTCCTTTTCCTTATCGAACCGGGCACCAAACTCTCTCATATCCACCTATTGTGAACTACCATTGTCAATCGACCAAGTAATAGGTCTCCCTGTCACTAGCACCCCAAGTTATAATTAACATCCTCTTAGGTGATCGTCGCCTCACCAATCGGGAAATGAAATGTATTGGTAGTACTTTACCATCACTCCACCAAGGCCGACAACAAGCATGCATCATTGCGCATGAAATGCTCTGGATAAATGAAGGCCCTAAAGCCACCTGCCTAGATCCAATGTCTCTAGATAGGATTCAAGTCCCAACCGGTCAAGACAGTGATAGCGTGATCCGAGACAAACACCTCTCTCTCCTGTTTTTTTTTTTTTTTTTTTACCATTGAAAATAATAAAGTTATGTACAAGCTATGGAAGGGATGACTCAACATAAGCAATGCCCCTCATCTCCTTGCCTAATGATTAAAAGCCTAAGCTTCTATACAGTGTTGCATACACGCATGCTACAAGTTTTACAAGAGTTTCCCTCGAGTAGAACCACTACATATATAACTCACAAAACATGAACATATACAAAAAAATTAACTATCCAGTTTGATTTTCCAGTTGGCCAACAGTTTCTTCTCATCCTCATTGAGGCGCTCTTTCCTAGCATAGGCAATATCCGTAGCTGCTTTGAACAAGTAAGTCTTCATAGCAGTGAGGAGATAGAGAAAGCTTTGAGGAGAGAGAAAGTGGTTTTTCCTCAGTAAGTCTCTTACGCATTTGATATCTTCAAAAGTGCCTTTTTTTTTTCTGATGGCTCTCTGCTTCACTATCCTAACTTTTTTCATTGTCGAGGAATTCAATGCATGTACTTGACCTTTTGATAACGGCGATGTTGACCGCATCTCCGATTAAATCGATCGCTGTGACTCCTCGGTCTAGAAACCCTATCTTTTGGATGATTATATAAGGAGGAAGTGATTAAGGTTTCGATTCAATTCGAGGAGTTATGAGTAATGATCAGCAGAGGAATGCGTGATTTATTGTTTGGCAGGTGACTATTTTTGATGTTTGATCGAAATGCAATGATGAGATTGTAATCACCTCTCTCTCCTGTTAATATTCACAAAATTACAATATTCATGATCACGATCACAAAAAAAGATTCACTTAGAAAATATACTCGTGAAAATATAACAAATAATAAACGATCACAATCCTAAATATATGGTTCCACATTCATTACTGAAATAATTTACTCACGAAAATACTCAATTCATGATCACAATAAACAATATAGTCACAATGTGGTTCCAAATGTCATCCGAAACATGTTCACTTTGGTCCCAAAGTATGGAATTATCGATGGATCTGGGTTCTTCGTTGATTCCAAGCTCTACACATGAAACACGTTTCATGTGTAAAGATGGCGAACAGTCAGGCGTTCTAGAGTGTGTTTAATACAGCTTCCATAGAACTTTTCAGTGAATGTATCCGCTGTTAAGTTCCACGGAAGCAGTCCTTCCGCTGTAAAGTTTAGCGGATGCGTTTGTTAATTCCGTTTCACGAGTTCACATTGCAGTTTTTAGAGTTCCTAATACATCCTCCGTGGATGTATTAGGAAGTGAAGTGTTATTTTTTGGCACGAACCTGGTTAAGGGGTTAGGTTTTGATAGGGGTTTAAGGTTTCTCAAGGGCTAGGGTTTGATATAAGGGTTAGGGTTTCACAATGGTTGGAGTTTATTCTTATCCCAAAAAAAAAAAAAAAAACAAATCCATTATTCATCTAGAATCATTCAACATTGAAACACTGTCCAACATTACAACGATACAATCATCTACAACGGTTAGTCATTACACGATTAGATCACTCATCTTCTTTCGATACGTCGGATGATCTTTGTGTCATCACTTTGTCATGATTTCTGTATCGTGATATGTGTAACATTTACACAATGAATACTTTCTAAGTTTCTTAGTATCGTGCGTTTGTTTCATCCCACATTTGATACATGTTTCCTTCTTGCGATCTTTTGTTTGAGATACAACCGGATCCTAGATCACATCATCCACATCTGCTACATTGTCCGACTCTTCATAGACCGTATTCCCTTGGTCTTCTAGAGTGCCTCCATCTTTTTCATCGAGATCAGGGGCAAACTTAGAAATACTAATCTTTTTCCTTTCCACTAATTCCATAGTATAGTTGTAACCCTGTTTTGAACAAGAAGCTTGCATTGCCAAACACTGGAATGATCGACATAGATGGTTGTACCTCATCATCTGTGATGAAGAATAATCAACCTCATTTTGTGATACATGGATACTCTGGCCATGGATCCTATTTCCATATTTTCTCCAATGGTAGAGAATGAGGTATTCAAGAATCTCAGTCTTTCAATTGATATCAAGAAACCGTAACATGTGTCGGCAAATCATAAACGAATGCTCGAACATCATACACGTACAGGTGATGTCGTGAAGCTTCGTATGATGAGCCAATCTATACGTCCTCGGTTGTACCCGAGGATCAAAGGCGTTGGTCATCTTATACATGTCGACATCTTCTGATGTTGACTCTTTCAACAACACATACTGATTTGTCTTTTGAAACTCGATCTGAAATCTATGAAAGATCTCCTTCGTGTAAATCCTTACACCGTGAACTTCTAAAGGTGAATGCAAAATCATAATACGACTCTTATAGGTAGTTTCATAATCTGTCTTTCTTTCCAGAAAATACTGTTTCTCCAACGCTTCTTGAGATCTCACAATAAAATCCTTCATCGTCGTCCAGCTATTAACATATTGATCGATGAAATGATTCATACCTTCGCTCCTCGAACTTTTGCTCATCGCAATAGAAAAAACATTTTGAATATGCCGGAATCTATTTTTCCTTCACCATGTACAAAGAATGCAACCATTGATTATCCATCAACCCATAGTCGATTAACAGTTGTCGCCATCGTGCTTCGAACTCAATTCTTAGTGATTTCATCACACAAATCTGAAAATCCTGTTTAAACGTGTCCGGATGACTTGAATAAACTTGATGTAGCTTCTCTGGATATTTTGAACTGATGTGCCAAGAGCACAATGCTATGGGAAAACCCGAGCGATCGCATTGCCCATCGCCCTATCTTGATCCGAGATGATTGTGTTGTGAGCTTTGTTCTTCATTGCTTCCAACCAAGTACTAAATATCCATTTGAAGGTTTCTTCGGTTTCATCTCTCAAAAACACAAAACCAAATAGAATTGAATAATAATGATGATTCACTCCGGTGAACGATGTGAAAGGCATAGAGTACTTGTTCGTTCGATATGTGGTATCAAACATAAGTGCATCTCCAAAACATTCGTAAGCCATCCGAGATCGGGAGTCAACCCAAATTGTGTCGATTCTGTTCTCCAAGTCGGTCCTATAACGATAGAACGGTCCTATAACGATAGAAAAAGTTGCCCGTTCTATCGGCGTTGAGCTTCTTCAAATTATTTACTAAAGACTATGCATCCTTGATACTATCATCTCGAACATTTCTCATATCGCGAATGTCATTACCGACATCTCTCTCAGAAAACACGACATTTGTGATGCCTCTGGTTTGCGCTGAAAGCAAGTTCATCATTATGCTCTCCTCGATTCCCGATTCATCCGTAAGAAATATCAAAGATCTCGTAACTGGAATGATATTCTATCTTGTGGACATAACATTCACTTTGTTAGGAGAACCAGAGTATGATTATGACCGTCTTCATACCTTGTAACGATCCAAATGTCTTCCGTCGGACGATCCAAATGTAACATTCACATATTTCCTTTTTTTTCTTTTTTTTTTTTTCAGTAGGTTGACGTGTGGACAAATATAATTGGTTGAACATCAATTTCAGATCTAAAACATCTGAAATATTGATACGTGTGGAGTTTTGATTAGTTAAAATCATGTATCCGTTAAAATTTCAATGGATGAATAGACACATGTCACAACTTCATTGATTCACTACAGACATCAACGATAAAGAAGGACAGAAGGGATCTTACCGGGGTTAAGTACAACGGAGGAGACGATATTTTAATTTAAGATCAAAATCATAATTTCATCTTCTTTTAAACTTCAAGATAAAGAATAACGGTAATCCGTTATTCTTTACATCGGATATATCGAAAATTATTTGAATCTTAAATGTTCATCTTATAAATGAACGATGTGATATTATTAACTGAAAAACCCTTCATAATTAAAACATGCCATGGATCAGCTGTGTAATGGTGATAATTCGATAAAAATTGAATTTTCTTCGATCAAACCGAAATATATCGACGTGAACAGTGTTAAGCGAATTTAATTCGATAAATTCACAGGTGACGTCATTGGAAACCCTAGAGTCACAAGCGTAGATTTTGGTGTAGAGTGTAGAGCGGAGAGGGAGGGGCGAGAGGGAGGGTGAAGAGAAATGGCCGGTGCAGAGGATGTCTTCGACTCCGATCGTGGACGCAGCGGGGAGTCGGATTCAGGCGAGGATGTTGATGAAGAATCAGAATCAAAGGCTGCAATAAAAGACAGTATAGTTGGCGGAGGAGAGACGACGATCGAATATGAGAAACAAAGGCTGTGGCGCATCCGTCAGAACAGAGAGAGAATGAAAGCACTCGGACTCATTGGGGCGGCCAAAAGTCCTCATGCCAAAGTTGCGGAGGAAGACGATGATGACGAATACATGCCTTGTGACGAGGATCAATCTGGCCCCTCTGAGTCTGACTCTGATGTCACGAAAGCTGCTACAAATTCCAGGTCTCGATCTCAATCACTATCACGATCACGATCTCGATCCCGCAAGGTAATCTCGCTGTCTTGATTTCATTAATTTTTTTCACGATTCAATTGTGTCTCGTTTAGCCTAAACTACGGGTTTGATTTTGGAAGCTAGGTCACCTGCTTTTCTTAAGATTCGGTAAGGTATGATTTTGTCATATCTTAATGGTTCAGATGAAAAGGAAGATATCAACACCAAGGAAGAAAGCCTCAGATCATACCATTGATTGCTCCGAATCTGTCGATGAAGAAAAGGCATTGATGCAGGTACTTTTCATGTAACCAGGAATCATGTTGAATTTGTTTCATGCTTTGGTTTGCATTGTGAATTTTGTGATCACTCTGAAACTTTGCACCAGTTGGCTGCATTTGTCACAGGGATAGCCACTTCTTGCTTCATCCTTTTTATGGTTTAGTCAGATAGAGACTGCAAGAGCAAAAATGAAGCAAATTTGACTGATTTCTTGCCCTCTTCTTGTAGGCGATTGCTCTCTCTCTTGAAGATTCTCATGCAGTACCTTTGGGGTCTTATGCTGGCACCTCCAGAAAATTAAATCTAAATGTCAATGAAATAAACAATGATACGGGAAAGAGAAAGAAAAGATCAAAGGTAGCATCTACTGGCACTTTTTTTCCCCCCTAGTCTTTCCCTTTGGCCATTTGTGATGGAAGACCGCACTTGTGGCTCGTAGGTCCCAAATAGAGTGCAAATGACCGAGAACGACGTTGTCATACACTTCTGTCAGTTTGATGGTAACCTCGATGCTGATTTCTTGTTTAAAAAAACATATATTACCTGGATATTTTCATTTCTAATATGATGCTTCATCTATGAATTTTGAAATATTATTGGTTGAGATGCTGATAGCCTGATACTCTAAGAAGTACAAAAGGGGGAATGTTGTTCAACCTGAGAGCATTGGGTAAGTGCTCTCTGCGAGTTGCACTTTCTTGGTATCACATAGGGCGCTCTAGATGTTCAGGAGAAGCATACCTAGGTTTGAATTTATATACTAGGATTGTCTTAAAAGTTAAAACCAAGAAAATTATATGTATCAACATTCGACATCTTAAAAAACAAGTCGCAGAAGGGTGGATAAGAAGAAATCAGAGCAAGATACAAGTTGGATCAAATCTCTAAGCCCAGTACTACTTTGAATTCAATATTTCTATTACCAATTAATATCAACCCGTAACATAGGACAAGAGGATTAGTAATGTGCAATGTCTGTTACTGCAGTTTACGCTCTTTGTGTCATTAAATTTTATTCAGATAAATCAGAACCAGTAAGCGACATAGGACGGTAGGATTAGTAATGTGAAATGTTTTTTTCCTGCAGTCGATGATTTTTGTGTCGTTCAGCCATATTCAGTTAAATGAATACTGAGAATTTTAATCTATATTGATGGTTGTTAGTGACAAAATACCCAATGCCGTGTATGAACTTCTGCCTATAAATGTTGTGTGTTGAGAAGAAAGAAATTATAATAATGCACTTGTAGTTGTAGCTGCTAGGAAAATCTTCTGGTAGTTAGGTAAGGGTTTATCATGATCCTCTAAACGAATATAACCAGTGCAAATCACAAAACCTTGTAGAGCAAAATGGCTCCGTAGATTTATATAAAGAGACTCGGGAAGGTGAGGTAGCTGCGCCCTCGTGAACAACTTGAATAATGCCATGATTCACTTTCAACCATGGCACTTGTCTATGCGTTGATGTTCTTCACATGCCCCCAAAAAACAAGACAGCATACCAAGACTGTTCCATGCTGATATGACCCAAAGAAGCATGATGTTGAGGATGCTATTAGCATATTACTAATGGCAGTCATCTGGATTGAAGTTCTACATCTAGTCGTGCATCAAAGTTTTCTGCTAAGTACCATCTAAAACTTGTGAGTCTGACTTTCGAGAACATCATGGACAAGAAGTAGAAGCAGTATTAGTCATTGACTATGAGTTCATTAAACCATTAAATAATTGTGTTAGTGATCACCTGCTTGCCATGCCAGCTTTGAATCTAGGTTCATTATTTGTACAAGTTGGCTTCTTGTTGTGTATCATTCAAGTTGTTCATACTGAAGAGCCATAGATCTGCAGGGGAGTTCTTGGTGTGTGTGAGTATGGGTGGGGTGAAAAGGATCAAGTAGAGCTGCTTTCTGCTTTTTGCTATTGTAACTCTCCCATAGTCCAATTGACTAATTAAACATATATGTAGTATTTATTAGATTTTTTTCTCATAATTGTAAGTTTCCTGGCACAGTGGTCGGTAAGGGGAGCATAACCAAAAGAGACTTACAACGGATGGCTGCTTGCCATGATTTTATTTGGACTGACAAAGAGTTCGATGATATGATTCGGTGCTTTGACTGTAATGGAGACGGAAAGGTCAGTGCCTCTTTTAAATTTGATCAAGTTCTTTTTAGCAGTGGTTGACGTGCAAAATTTTCAACGCGACATTTGTTGTTTACCTGGGGTTGTTCATAATGGAATTATTTTGTCACTGTTTTTGGAAGAGGGGGCAGCAGCATATGGTTATTTTCAGTTTTCGCAATGTTGTCTATTTTAACACTGTCTTCTCTTACTGTCCTGCATGATCTCGTACAGTTGCATATCACACTGAAAAACTCTTTCCCTCCATTTCCTTTTTACTTGTTTTGATCAGTCTTGGCTCCTTTTTCATGCTGCAGCTTAGCCTCGATGAATTTCGGAATATTGTTAGTCGATGTGGCATGCTACAAGGTTTTCACTTGGTGGCTTCAAAGCCAGTGAAAGGTAATTTAAAACGATTGGTGCTTGCTTTGTTAATTGTTGCAGTTAATTATTGGTGCTTGCTTTGTTAATTGTTCCTACCCTACCGATGTCTGGTTGCAGTTAAATGATGAAGCAAACACCACTTTATGTAGTCTGTAATTCACAGTGGGCTCTTGGGTTGGAAACCCCGATTTAGGCTTGTATTATGCGGTGCCCTAGGCTAATTTGGTCAAGTTAAAAAATAGTGTCAAACCTCCTTGAATTTTCGGTATCCGGCATGTAATCTCAATGTCTTTGTAAATAAAGTGATTACTCTTTTAGGGTCTCAAGGCAATTTAGCGGAAACATTATGTGTGTGTTCTTTTTCATTTCTATTGTGTGTGTCTGGTGGTGGGTTTTTTTTTGTGGG
>LIEC01010418.1:0-35236 GCA_001925005.1 Drosera capensis | reverse complement strand
AAACAACACAAGTGCGCAATTTTAGAAAGGTGATTTCCCCGGGATTAAGAGAAGTGTGATATCTAGATGGGGTGTAACTGTGTAAACGAGCTTAAGAAAACTCCACGGGAATTATCTCAAAAGATATGATTTTTCAATATTCCAGTTTCCAAGTCTGATTATGACATGGTGATCTTTTTAAATTTTGGTAATGTTTAAAATGAAAAATAAGTTTTTTAAATATATATTTTAGTATTCAAGATCTGATGGCCGACGAGATTCTCATTTTCTATGTGATTTTCATTATTTTCATAACTTTTGCTATGTAAATTATCAGGATAAATGCAGATTTCAATCTTTTGGGTTTGGAGAATATGATGTTAACATTATGTGTTGTTAGAGATGAATGAATGATGAAGATTAAATGATTAGAAAAATTTAAACACAAAAACAGTTTTAAAAAAATCTTCATTGTTACATATATTTTAGTAATACATAACTTGTATGCTGTTAGCAACAAACTTTCTTCTTTCTAAATATATGAATATATAAATAAATATATATATATATATATAAAAGCTTCCTATGAAGTCCGCAATATTATGGGTATCATTGCACTCCCCCATGCAAATGTTCTGGATAGGCCTTGGATGTATTGGCATGTCACTTATCAAGTGACTGCATCCCCGAAAAGGCAACAGTTCACTTATCAAGTGACTGCATCCCCGAAAAGGCAACGGTTTATTGAGTTATATATATATATATATATGTTGAATTTTTATTGAATCTTGTAATGGTTTTATAGTTTTTGTGTTGGTAGTAGGATTTATTGTGGATGAGAGATGAATTATTGTAGGGATAGTTTAGTTTAGTTTAGTTTAGGCCTGTTTTTTTTCCTTTGGTTTTGTTGGAGACGTTAGTGTTGCATTGTTTTTGGACTAAAAAGGAAACATGTTTACGACTTTTGTGAGACAAACAGGGAATATATTATGCATGTGGATCAATTACCAAGGTTGGGCAAAGTAGAAATTGAGCGTAAGGAAATTGTTAAAACTTCTTTTTCTTTTTCTTTTTCTGGTTAGTGAGGATGCTACACTGATTAACAAGACACCAAAGCACATGATCGATACCGAGCCCAAAGGAAATAAAGAGGCACATGTCAATGCTTTGATGTTGTAGGCATTGTCTGTTTTCAGGGTACTGCCTCAAAAGAATCTAGGAGTGCAGATCTCGTTAATCGCTAGACTTTGTCGCACCGGCACTCCTACCATTAGTACACCCACATATTATCGTTGGCACATATTGCTAACACTCTACGCACAGCAGAAGCATTGTGTATGCTCTGTTTTGTCTTGCTGTCCTCATCAGCTCCGCTCGTGTTTCCTTTCTTTATGTGAGATCTTTATGTGATACTGAAGTCTTACTCTTTCATAGCTAGGTAGGTCAAAAAGGAAGCACAGGGATAGAGAACCAGACATCATTGTGTTGCACATGAACTATCACCGTTATATTGATTTGCCATTGGTCTATATATAGAAGTAAAATATATTTGGTTCCATGTCTCACGTTCTATATCATTTATGAGATCTCTATTCATCTGTGATAATAAAAAATCTGGATGAAATATTCTGGTAATCATTTGTTGTTGTAAAATGTAATCATAAAACATTCAACAAGAAGCTGATGCAACAAATGAGAGCATTGATTCATTCTTATTCATGGATTATAATAGCTTGTGCAGATCATGGTTCAGAACTGTGATTCCTGTATATTCTTATGTACATGATGATGATGCAGGGTTATCATCCCTAGAAATCATGGAGAAGTACCCCTTGCCTCTTGCACAGCACAGCCACGTTCTAAACTTGATACTGTATGAAATTAAGTTAGAATCATATCCTCCGGACCTTTTTTGGAGTCAAAGCAGTGGAGAACGCCCATCAAGGAAACAATAGGACATTCCTTCTGCTTTCTGCCTTTCGTACTATCGAGGATATAAAATATGTATAGATGCGCCATATCCACCTGAGTATTAAATATAGCATATCACATAGCACTATATATCGCACTATTTGTGGTATGCAGACATTGGGAAATCTGTCCCCTTGTCCCCTCTCCTACTTTCTATGATGTCTACATGAATCATTTTATAAAAAACACGCAAATTTTGGGTTGATGTTAGGTCTTGTGTGTTCTCATCTATATTAGTGTTCCAGTATTTAATCTGGAGACCAGGGAGATGGAGGGGCCCCAAATATTGCCCGATTGGGTCCCGAATGTTTGATATGCTGGTCTGTTCAGGGGAAAAGGAAAGACAGAAGGGAAGCTACTCCATCATCCATGTCGTCCTTTTTATTCATCTCGCTCGCCCTATAGTTTTCTCATGTCGTCCCCTTGCTGCACACTACACTTACATGTTCTACAGATAATTAAGACTCTTAATATAGAGATTGATGTATTTTATTACTACTACCTGCATCACCAACACATGATGGCATGCTAGCTATATCCTTTTATGTTACTCATAAACAGATTCTGCTTCAAAGTAAGTTTGAGTGTGGATATTGATCATTCTGATTGATATCCAGGAAGGAGAGACATGCAGATTGTTCTTCTTGGTTGTTCTCTTCTTTCAATTGTGTTTCTTTGTTCAAATGCATTTGGCACTCGGCATCTTAGGGTTGAAGCCGACTATATGGAGCCTAATCAAGAGGCGGCCATCCACATTTCCGTCAAAGTAATTGTTTTATGTATACGTACCATAGCATGCTTACTTTCTCTTAGCTTGCTGGCTATGTTGCTATTCATGTGTTGTGGCATGTGATCCCATAATTTTGGTAATGACAGCATGAAAGGTCTAAGTTGTTCCATCATGTTGTATGGTAGAATCATAGGCATGGCAGTGTTTTTTGAATTCCGTAGTGCTTCCTTCATTAGCTGTTCAATCCAATTGATTATTACTTCATTAGACATATGGATGATACTTATTAATGTCTCCACTATGTCTATCCTTGTATGCTAGTATCTAAGAGATGAATTCAAACCGCGAAGTCATGAACACGATCGTGATAGCTGGTGTTATCTACTGACCATACCAATTGTTTAATGTACAGAATGATGTTACTTATAAGGTGATCAACGTGGAAAAGGTTGCAATAGTCAAGGATGAAGCTCTTAATACATTAATCGAAAAGGATAGGGATGACCATGATGTTCAACGTTGCTGGCGGCAGCTGGATCAGCTGATCATGATGAAGAGGAATCACTGCAAGCTTTGTGGAGGGGCAGTCAGGCTCCGTGGTATGGATGAATTAGCAGCGGCTGCTGCAGGTAGGAGCAGGAGCAGGCAAAAGCAAATTATCAAAGGAAAAAGGTCATGTTCATTTTCAAGATTAGGGATCAGAAGAAGAAAACTAGGAGGCCATCGAGGAGGTAGGGCGGTGTCAGTATTATGGCAATCGCTGACGATTCCTAGAATCAGAAAGGGATCATCATCAGCACCACAACCAGATTTCGACTTGGACTATGCACATCCAAAGGTACATCCAGGAACTCACAACTGAGTAATTTGTAGAATAGGAAATTTTGATTTGGTCCCGTCCATATATATGTCCAAAAGTTCACGCCAGTCAGATATTGCAAGTCCCATGTCTGTACTACGCACGCCCATGAAGAGGTTACTACGCAGCTAGTTGTGACCTCTTCAACAGTAGATATGATCAGAACACTGCCTTCATTCTATCTTAATCAAATTTCAGTTGGTTATATTTTGAACGTTCCTTGTTCGTGCTGAATATAGCCGCTAATATATTGTGTGTAGTATTTAGAACAAAATATGGCTGCCTTCGCTGTTGTATTGTAAGCAGCCTACAATGTCGGAAAGCAGAGAAGGAAGTGTTATAGAGCTTTCTTTTTGTCTCTTCTTGCTCCAGTTGAGAGGATTAAGTTGGTTATTTACATACCTCCCAATTCAAAATGTGCCACTCGCTAGCTCGGTGGCAATATTCCTTTGGAAGGTGATTGCACTTTTCAACTGGTGTAGAATGAAATAAAAATAAAAATAAAAATTGAAAAAAGAAATAAACCTAGAAAAGCTAGCCGGGTGAAAGGGGATCCATTATTAATACTGAATGAAAAGAGAATGCATCTTACTCGTTGGCAACGCATGCTCATACAGATAGAATGAAACATAGATCGAAAGAGAGTGCAGACACATGATTGATGAACGCAAGTGCAGCAAATTTATCGATCGGCACAAATGCAACAATTGGTTGGGGCAAAGTAAATTAGGTAGAGAGCTATTGACACTGAAATCCGTCGGGCACCTTCTTTCCACAACCATTAACCAGGAGACTAAGTGCAACAGGAACTTTCAATTTCACAATGGTGAGGGCGTTGGCTTTGATCGCGGTGCACAGGCATGCTGCTGCTTCGAGGTCAGCAAGACCTTCGACGAGTGCACAACATTGGGTGCTGGGCTTAGTTCCAATCACCTCGCTGACAAGCCCCAGCCAGCTGCTACACGCCCCTAGCTTGAGGGTGTCTTTCGGGCACTTGGTTGCTGGTGTGGGGAGCTGCTTCGGCTTGGGTCCAACAGGGCGAGGAGTCGGAGAGCAAGGGGTCTCAACGTGACATGAAGCCACACAAGTGAAGAGCAGGATGTTAGAGAGGATGATGGCAGCGGCAGTTGCTTTAGATGCCATCTCAAACTTGTATGCAAACACCAGAGTAGCCTATGAAATATATATAACACTACAGGATGAGTACACTCGGTAACTCTGGAGGTTGTGGTCATGGTAATTCGTGTGGGGGATGAACTCAGTAAACTGGCGATGATAGTCATGTGGGGGTTGTGTTGTGGTCATTGTATTCAATGGACCAAAGAGGATACATAAAAGTGGTGGTCATCTGTCATTGTTGGCTATGATTTGTCATGTCTACATCGTCTCCACTAATTATATGCCGGGCAAAAACAAATCAGATGTTAGCATTTATAATATCCGATCAGGCCTCCCAATAAGCAGAAATTACATGTAAGGTATATGCGGCAAAGGATTCATATGATACATGAAGTGCAGCAGGTTGATTTAGGATCACTCTGTCACTGGTGCATGCTTTGTGAAGTCATGAAAACCCAAACATACTCAGAAATTGTATGTTGGAAGATGCGCTTGTCGAGCGGCAATGACAGCTCAGGGAACTAAATGCAACAACCTACCACGGATCTTTGCTTCTTTGCTTTTGTGGTTTTCGTTTGCTAGCTTTGTGTATTTGTTCTGTGGATTTGTCAATTCCGAATAAGTGAGCACTGTTGCATACCTGTCCACCTCGCCAAAAATATCTAGCATCGACAGTGATGAGAAGTAGGGATCAAAGGGCCTACTCGATGCAATGATAAACATGTGCACATTTTTTCAAGCGCGGTAAAGGTAGGGTTTTTGGATACTTATGGAGCATCATTTGATAACGTATTAGAATCTTGGTGGAGTGTATCTGAAGGGAATTTACTAATATCTCAAGGCAGTTATAAATGGACTAAGTGTCTTTTTTTTTTTTGGTGAGGTTTTATAGGTGGAAAAATAAAGAAAAGAATGGGGAGGGAATGAAAAGGTAAAGGAAAAGAAAATATCCTAACTTTATTTGGTCTTGTTTATAAATTTATGAGAAAAAACTATTTTATTTCATATAAAAAATGTATACATATCTCTTTTGATTCTATAATTATATATAGAAATGTTAATATGTGTTAGTAAATAACAGTTATACAAATAATTTCGATAAAATAACAACAAATATCAATTTTTCATCATAATCCTCTCATTTTAGAAAAACTCTTTCAAAAAAAATAAAAATTGAAATAACTTTTTTTTCCTCATTCTCCTCAATCTCTCCTAACAAAAAACTCACATAGTAAAAAACAAAACATTACAAAACAAAAAAATGATGAAAAAAAGAAAAAATTATTAAAATCTTTCCCAATCCTTTCCCTCCTCCCCCTTCCCGACTCACAAAAAGTCCTGAAGTAAAAAAATACTCCCAACTCCTAAGATGAACTTGTATTTTCCGCGATAATCATAAGATGACGTGAGAGATAGGTGAGATTGGAGAGGTGAGTTGAAAAGGGCGGTGTAAAATTTGAAGAGTATTATTGATAAAATTGAAATGTACAAATTTAAGTATGTAATGAATTAGAAGAGGAGAAGCTAAGCAATGGGTTAGCATGTTTTGTTAAAGCCGCAGCCAGCAAGAATAAATAGCCTGTCCATAGGCGTTAAACTGCTATAGTTTATAGAAGTGAAGCTGCTACAGTTCATAGGCGTGAAATTGTTGTATTCCACAAGTTGTGTACATGCTCAACAAAGCAGCTTTCCACTCCATAGACGTGTTTTCAAGCGTGAAGTAAGGATTGTGTTGTCAGACGTGAAGTAAGGATTCTAACACACCCCTCTCAAGTTGGGTTGTGCAAATCGAAAACGACCAATTTGTCAGACAGATAAAGAAATTGGGTTCGGCCCAAAACCTTGGTGAAAATATCACCTCGTTGATCATTGGTTCGTATGTGCCTGGTCCGAATGTCACCAGCTTGGCCCCGTTCGCGAACAACGTGACAGTCAATCTCAATGTGTTTGATGCGCTCGTAAAACACGGGGTTGATAGCAATGTGGATGGTAGATTGATTGTCGCAGTAAAGGATCATGGGCTGTGGATGGACAATGCCTATGTCAGCCAATAGGCTCGTAGCTAGAGAAGTTCGTAGCTAGCCAAGGCCATGGCTCGGTACTCGACTCCAACAGAAGAGCGTGAAACAGAGCCCCGTTTTTTGATGCGTTAGGAGATAGGACTGCCTCCAAAAAATGTACAATAGTCTGTAACTGACCTACGGGTAGTGGGGCAGGACGCCCAATTAGAATCGCAGAAGACACTAAGCTGAAGTGTATTGTCAGCACGCAAAAGAATACCTTTGCGAGACGTAGACTTAAGATATCGAAGGATCTAGAGAGAGGAATCCATGTGCGGCTAGTGAGGTGAGTGCATGAACTGACTAAGAGTGTTAACCGCAAAGGTTATCTCAAATCAGATAATAGTCAGATAGATCAGGCGCCCAACCAGACGCCGATATATGCCAGGGTCCTTAAGTGACGGGCCATGAGTGATATTGAACTTCTGGTTTTGCTCCATAGGAAAATCGATTAGCTTGGCCTCAAGGTGGACGGCCTTCTTCAGAATGTCCAAGGTGTACTTTCGTTAAGATAAGAAAATACCTTTGCGAGACGCAGACTTGAGATATCTAAGGATCCAGAGAGCGGAATTCATGTGCGGCTAGTAAGGTGAGTGCATGAACTGACTGAGAGTGTTAACCGCAAAGGTTATCTCACACCGGATAATAGTCAGATAAATCAGGCGCACAACCAGACGCCGATATCTGCCAAGGTCCTTGAGTGACGGGCCATCAGTGGTGTTGAACTTTAGGTTTTGTTCTAAAAGAAAATCGACTAGCTTGGCCCCAAGGTGGACATCCTTCTTCAGAATATCCAAGGTGTACTTTCGTTGAAACAAGAAAATACCTTTGTGAGACGCAGACTTGAGATATCGAAGGATCCAGAGAGCGGAATCCATGTGCGGCTAGTGACGTGAGTGCATGAACTGACCGAGAGTGTTAACCGCAAAGGTTATCTCACACAGATAATAGTCAGATAGATTAGGAGCCCAACTAGATGTCGATATATGCCAGGGTCCTTGAGTGACGGGCCATCAGTGGTGTTGAACTTCGGGTTTTACTCCATAGGAAAATCGACTAGCTTGGCCCCAAGGTGGTCGTCCTTCTTCAGAATGTCCAAGGTGTGTTTTCGTTGAGACAAGAAAATACCCGTACCTGAGCGTGTAACTTCGATCCCTAAGAAATATTTTAGCTTATCTAGATCTTTAATCCAGAATTTGGAGTGAATAAAGACCTTGACCTGCTTAATTTGTAGACCCATCTGTAGCCGATGGTCTGTTTGTGTGGTGAGAAAGGCATAACGGTCAATGAGTTATTTTTTTCAAGTGCTTGGATTTCGGCCTGTATGACGGCCCGCCATTCTGGATGTTGGACAGCGGCAGAGAAGCTCGAGTGTTCGACTGCCGAAGTGATGGTGCTGAAAAAATCCCAATAGTTCCCTGAAAATCTGTGATAAGTCAAACAGAGAAAGAAAAGGTTGAGATGTCAAGCGTGCCATACTCCTCAGGTGTAGAAAGTTTGATGTATGCGATGGTTTGTAGGATATTTAGTACGTGTGGAGATGTAGGGAGCAAATGACTGGGAGATGGACGCACCAAAGAGCATTGAAAATCAGCAAGGTATCCAGGGATATTTTTGGGCTAAATGAAACGTCTCAATTGGACAGGGACATCGATTTGGGTTGGCGGTAGAATGAACTGAATTTGTGGTGGCACGCCTTGGGCTAAAGGCAGTGGAGGCTAGGTTGGGCCTAGTGGCATGCTAGTTGGACCAGTGGAAGTGGTTGGGCCGAGTCTAATAATGAATCAGGCTGGGCCAGCTGGGACTGATTTGGGGTAAAGAAGAAATTTTTTATGGTGGATTTTGAAATAAATTTTTGTAAGGAGAAATAGATTTATGAAATATGAGATCACGACTTATAATAAAAATACTTTCCTCTTTGTAGCCTTTCTTACCTGATGGATAATCTATAAACTTATATTTTTTTGCCATGGGTGTAAATTTTTTTGAGTTGAAAGTGTGCACATAGCAAAGACATCCAAAGGTTCAAAGGTGTGTATAGGATTGCTTTTTATGGAATAACATTTTTAAAGGTGATTTATTATTGAGGATTTTGGTAGACAATCAATTAATGAGATAGACAACAATGAGAATGCACTCTGCTCAAAATATCTTTGGAAGACCTGATTGGAAGTGTAGAGGGCGAGCTACCTCTAATAAATGTCTGTGTTTGCGCTCAACTATTCCGTTTTGTTGTGGAGTATTAATGTAGGTGATTTCATGAAGAATATCATTTACGCTGAAAAAAGATTGCATTTCAATGAATAACAATTCGGGTGCATTATCTGATCCGATTTTTTTTATTTTGGAAGAAAATTGGATCTTTGCGATGGCATAAAATGTTTTTAAACAGGATTGTGTTTCAGATTTGGTTTTCATTAAATAGATCCAGGTGTATCTTGTATGATCATCCACGATAATCAAGAAATATCTTGTCCGCTATGAGAAAAGGTAGAATATCCTCTCCAAATATCAAAATGAATCAAATCAAAACAAGAAAATGCTTTTATTGGTACTAATTGGAAAGGATTTCTTAACAAAAAGAGAAGTAATGAAATAAAGAAATGTGTCTATATAATTACATTATAATTTAGAATAAACAAGAAAGCTAACTTCCTATGTTGATTTCTTCTGTTGTGCATGCTATGATCTTGACTTACTATACTACGCAATTACTCGTCTATAGAGTAGGTGAAGGTCGAAGCAGGTTGGTATTGGGCTGAAGTTGGTATTTGGCTAGGTTGGTACCATCTCGGCCCATCTCAACGGCCTATCACAACAAGTGATCCAAACGAGGTGTGAAAAAGAATCAGCGGCCCATCTCACCATTGGAAGTTCACGGCGTCTTTGATGGAATTAAAAACAAAAAAAACAAAAAGGTCCAGCCTCAATTCGCTGTGGCCCAAACTCTTAGCAGGCCATTTTTGTGAGATTGGTTGGCCCATTCAGGTCAAATGGTGTTTCTGAGATCAAACCCAGACCTCTCCGTCACCTAGCTCAGGTCGGCCCCCACTCATCGGGTCGAATGTCGCTTCTCTAAACCATGCCAGAGGATAACAAAGGGACCATTGATGCCTCTTCTCCATTGTTTTTCCATCACTTCGATAATCCGGACATCATCTTGGTCGTATAACCCGCTTACCGAGACCAATTATACGGCATAGAGTTGGCGCATTCTCACCGCGCTCTCAGCCAAGAACAAACTCGGGTTCATCTCCGAGTCAGTCATCAAATCCGACCCGACTTCGTCCCAATATTTGGTCTGGGACAAATGCAATACCATGGTACTGTTCCGGATCTGGAATTCGGTTTCCAAGGAGTTGACCAACAGTGTGATTTATTTCACGTCTGTGAGGGAAATCTGAGATGACCTAAAGAAACGATACGCATCGAGTAATTCGGTGCAAATTTTCCACACCAAGAGATCGATCGCCGAATTATCCTAGAATGATCTGTCCATTATGGGTTACTACACCTATCTCATAGGACTTTGGGACGAATTGGAATCCCTCATACCGATACCAATATGCACAAGCGGCATGTGCAAATATGGTGTTTCGTAGACGTCTACTCGATCATCTGAAGCCAAATTCTCACCTTGGACCCGATGCCGCGACTTGGGAAGATTTATTCCCATGTTCTGCAGCAGGAGAAACAGGCAATCGTGCGCAAGGAAGCGACTGTGCTATCGGAGTCGACGGCTAATATTAGCGACATTGAAATAGCCCCGGTGGACGTGGCAGCTCTGGTCAACGTGGCCAAGACAGGGATCGTGGCAACGGTCGTCGAGTACGATCAATGTGCGATTTTTACGGTATGCAGGGTCATTTGCAAGAAAAGTGTTACAAATTACATGGTTACCCAGAAGAAAGTAAACGCAAGGCCATGCCTCACACTGTCGTGCAGGGCATCAGCGACCCAGGTAGGGTTTTTCCCTTCACAACCGAGTTGTACAACCAATTCTTGGCACTCATCAACCCTACTGCCCATTTTGCAAGTATGACTGAAAACTGTAATCGTTGGATTATAAAGAGTGGTGTATCGGATCACATGACACCGTTTGAGTGGAATTTGAGTTTCAAAAATCACACAAATCAACCAATTGGTATGCCAAATAGGTCGGTTGCACTTGCGTTACATATGAGCCGACTTAATTTTAAGGTAGATTTAGAATTAACTAAAACCTGTGTTTTTTCTTTTACACATAATCTGATGTCTGTGAATAATCTGACCAAAGAAAAAAATTACACTGCAATTTTCTTTACAAAATTCTGTGTATTTCAGGACCTATCCACAAAGAAGACGATTGGGATGGGTGAGGAAAGAGATGGATTGTATTACTTCAGCGAGCGTAGAAAATCAACTTGTTACTCCAGCCGTTACCAAAAATTATCTTTAGATTTATGACATCAGCGTTTAGGTCATCCATCTGAGCGTCGCCTGATAAGTTTTTTAAAAGATATTAACATTCCTTTTAGAGATAATAATTTCTGTTGCTCAGTTTGACCTCTAGCCAAACAGTTAGAGTAGTTGTGCACTCTCGCTAAATGCTTTCCTTTCCATTCCTAAGAAAAAGGAACCGAAGAACAATGGATCGAAGCCCTCCTTTTCCTTCCAATTAGTGAGATTCTATCTCTGACTTGGGAAATTGTGGTCGAGCTTTTTCAGCCCCACAACTTAGAATCAATGGAATGTCTGTCTATCCATAAACATCTATTCTATCTTGTATATCTAGGGGATCTCTCATCCAACGGGTATCTAACAGGTGGTCACTACCCTGGCTCAGTAGTTACAATTGAGACTATAACCCACATGTATTTGTTCAATACGCTTCTCTTATCTAAGGGAAGGAAGCGGAGACCTAATATTTCAAAGAAGAGGGTTTGATCAACGAAGTAAGAAAGCCTGAATTTGATGAAAGACCAGGGCAATCAGAAAGGGAATAGTTAAAGCGATTAAATAACTAGATAAGCCTATCTCTAAACTCTAGTCTCGCTATCTATCATTTTTTGAATTCTAGTTAAAATAGAAATCTAGCTTTTTCCTTTTCTTTTTTTATTTAAGAGGCATTTCTCTCTAAATACGTGAGATCTTTGAATCAAGTGCAGGTCAGCAAATCAATGATCTGAGGGCATCTTGCCATAACTAGAATTAAAAGAAGGCTCGGTTCGAAAAAGCATTTACCTTTGGCCTGCTTCCTTCAAAGAGCTTCTTCTTCCTCCCCAGGAAGATAGGTATTGTATTGAGATGCTCGCTTGACCGGAACCCCAACAGTTCTTTTCATTACCCCCTCCTTGTGCGAAAATGCTTTTCATGATCTCCAGCTCTTTCCCACCAGCTCGTTCTCCACTAGGCATAACGGTGAACACCATACAAATCAATTCTGATTGTTGCATTCAAGTGGAAATAGTGAATGGTCTTATCAATACATAGATGTATAACTCCCCAGGAATTTCAATTGCGCGAGATAGAGCTTGAAGTTTCAGTTCATGCTTTGCCCGTGGCCTCATCTCGAAAAATAAAGAAAGGATGAGCTCATAACAGTGGGAGCTTAGTCTTACCATACAACACAGAACCGGACTACTAAAGTTGAACCAGACAATTGCCTGAACTGCTTGACTAGTCAATCTTGAAGAATAGTATAGGGTTCTAGCCTGCACGTTTTGCCAATATCTACGGCTCTGTACCTATATGTTCTTTCTCTTAAGCGATAGCTTTCAAGTGCTCGACCCAAGATGACCTTCCCTTGATCAATGAGTGAGAAAGCAAGAGCTAAGCTTATAGGCGGGCGTGGGTACTTGCTTGCGTGCGTGATTTCGCAATCTTTCTAGAACATGATGATGCGAATGCTATCCTCAATGCAGACAAGTCCCACACGCCTAGCTTACTAGTTGAGAGAGATTATGCGGAGCGGGAGTTATTATTGTATGTAATTTTTAAAAATGAATAATAGGAATAATAGTAAATAATAGGAATAGAAGTCGTCTTATAGCTAGAATGAATAATTGAATCTAAAACAAGTTCATTCTGATTCAGATTTGGATGTTGTGGTTTTTTTCTAAAGTCACCATTGGATGGGGTCATTTGGTTCGTTACTCCATTGCCCTCTCGAAGCTACCAAGCTATGTATGGCATTTCACACTTGGCTAACTTGATCGTTCCTACACCAACACTAGTACTCATATCATTGATCGATCATCGGTGTTTTCGAACATCACTTTAAGGAATCAATGATTTCCAAGTTCAACAAATGTAAGAGTCGATGCTATTCTTATTCTTTGAGTTCACAAAAGACTCAAATAGATGGTATTGACGCAGCTATTTGTCCAATTCTGCCTTCTCTCAGGGTATTCTCTGCTTCTGAAAAAACGGCTAAGAGTGCATTCTCGGATGCTATTAGATAGATGGCAAGTACCTATCAATCCTAGTCCTAATGCGCAATCGGATCACTAAGCCCTTATACTGCTTTACTCCGTTAATTAGATAGACCTCCTTCCCCTAAGAAAAGTACTATCTGAGGCTCTGGGGTTCCAAAGTCGTAACGAGTCGCATTCCACAAGCAATTTGTTCTTCTCTTCCCATTGCTTTAATTGGTCCTTCTTTGACAAAGACTTCCACTGCGAGCACTGGCATTAGCTATTCGGGTATGTCCCGTTATCCATTTCACTTGCGACATGTACCTAAGAATTCATCTATATCTTATTCTTATTTGAAATCATGTGAAAAGTTCTCTTTGTGAACAACAGACCATGAAATAGAAATTCCGCCCATCAGCTACACTCGCCCACCTGTTCTATCTAATAGTCCAGGAATATGGAAGAGTTTCTTCAAAAGTAAGATCGAAGCAGAGACTCATCCCTTTATAGAGAATCTAACGCAAACCTTAAACAGATGCTATTTCGTTCATCCTTTAATCTAATAGGAAGTGAGAAAGACAAGGTTCCTTGGCGCACACACCCTTCCTTTCGGCTCAGTGATTTGCCGTTGCTCTCCTTGCTGATGGGGCTTGAATGAACTGTTTCTGTTGAATGAACTGTTTCTGTCAGGAACTGTATAAAAAGGACCGAGAACTACATACGGTCTGAGACTCACTTCCTTGAAATGATGGAGACGATTTACGTCAGAGATTCCGTAGAATCAAGGCTGATTACTTATGAACTATCTTCCGAATAACGGTAGAGTCAATAGTTCAGCATTTAGGCCTAACATCTAGCAAATAAATCTTTAACCCAACAAGTGCTCTCCTAATCGCGGGCTTTTTTTGTGCTTATTGCCTCAGACGACGGCAGGGATAAGAACTCGGCTTTGGACTGTCAGCTCTTATCTGTGCCGTGCGATCTGGCCTTCCCAAACATAAACACACACTCACACCTCTTCTACGCACCATGCCGCCTTCACTCCTCTGTCTCTCTTTACACGTGGTGCCGCCTTCACTCCTCTCTCTCTCTTTACACACCGAGTCTCCACTCCACCTCCTTTCCGTCCCCAAACCGAGCTCGTCAAGTCCGGATCTCCTCGATCGACCTCTGATTAGGTCAAGTTCTATAACCGAGCCGCGTCTAATGGCCACCGTCGCCTCGAAATCCGCGCTCCGCCAGAAACTCTCCGCAAAGCAATCGGAGCTAGATTTGCAAGCCGAAGTAGTCTGCGGCCTCAAGTCCCGCGGCGCACCCAAGGACGCAGTCGACGCCGCAGTGGTCGCACTCAATACGTTGAAACTCGAGATAACGGTGGTCGAGAGGGTGGGGGGTTTTGGTGATTCATCCGTGGCAGCCGGATCTGGTCGGCGATGAACGGATCTCGACAAGATTTGTTCACGGGATCCGAGGGTTCTCGTACTCCCTCTCTAATACCATGTAAACTTTGAGGAGTATTAATGATAGAATTGAAATGTACAATATCGAAGTATGTAATGAATCAGAAGAGGAGAAGCTATGCAACGGGTTAGCTTGTTTTGTTAAAGTCGCAGCCTGCAAGAATAAATAGCCTGTCCATAGTCGCGGATAAAGTATTCCACCAGTTATGGACATGCTCAACAACGCAGCTTTCCACTCCACAGACGTGTTGTCTAGCATGAAGTAGGGATTGTGTTGTCAGGCGTGAAGTAACGATTCTAACAGGCGGAGGAAGAAGGTGTCGAATGGGGTCAGTGGAAGTGTCAGTTGCAGTGATCGGCGCCAGGGCGGCAGGTCTTGTGGCGAAGAGAGGATCACTGAGTCAGTGCCTTCGGAAAATCGGGGAAAGTGGGGGGAATATGGGTATATGACCCCCCGGTCGACTCTGATGACCCAATTTGAGGAGGAGAAATACAATTACAAGTGCACAGCAGCATGTACCTTTCGCTTCGGACCAATTTGTCCTGCCCTCTCTTTGGATTCTCCGATTTCCCCTTGACGGAGGAGAGCCACTACGGTGACCCCAGGATGTTTCCCGGTTACCACGAGGTGTTGTCCTTTCTCAACCATTTCGCAGCAAAATACGGGCTCCTTGGCTTGATTCGCTTCAACACCGAAGTCGTCCTTCTCGAAAGCATCCTCACGGAGAACGGACGGCACTGGGTGGTGGATGCGGTGGCCAGTGGCGGAATATACTCCAAAGATGTATTTGATGCTGTTAGAATATAGGAATATGACCGTTTAAATCGTCCTATAAATAAAGGACTCATGTATAGGTTTAGTTAACACACTTTATATTATTTCAATATACAATTCAATATTTTTATCATGGTATCAGAGCAGCGAGGTTCTTGAGATTCAACGCCAAGAACACCCACCACCGCTTCCGCCATCGACATCACCGCAGCCTCTATAGCTGCCGTCGGGCACCGCCACTGCCACACACATTGTCTGGAACAATTCCGTCTCGCTCGAACCACATCTGTTGCCACTACCAGCCGTACACCACCACGGCCACCGCGACACCATCGACCAAAACACCATCGTCGACCAGCCACCTGCCATCGAGCCACCAAGCAGCTCGCCGTACTCGATCCGACCCGAGAGGATCCGAATCTGATTTGAACGGAATCCAATCACCTCACAACTCGCCCCAGCCAAGCCTCACAGTCCTCGACAAGATCTGGAATCCGTCGGCCTGCAAACAAGCGGTTGCGATCCAACCTTCCCCCTGTACAACCACTGCGACAAGTGGACGGCAAGGCAGATCTACGCCGGCGACCTCGACACTAGCCACCAGATCCGCTTCGATTCATCATCGCCTTCTCCAGCTTTATCTCCTCCACATCCGGAACAGCCACCGTCGGAGACTCCATCGACGATAACGACGAGTCTCTCCGGTTGTTGCTGCTAACATGGTCGTCATCGTCCCTCGATGACCCGGCATTGATGTGATAGTGGTGATGCTTCGAGCCCGGTGAACCCACCAGATCTGCTTTCTCAAGTGGTAATATTTCTTTTTCTCTTTTTCTTTTCTTTGAACCTCTTTCTCACGTTTATATATATATATAAGAAAAAAAAAGATATGGCTCGGGTTTATGTGGGTAATTTGGATCCTCGCATTAGTGAAAATGATCTTGAAGTTGAGTTTCATATCTTTGGAAGTTTGCATAGTGTATGGGTTGCTCGGCGGCCACCTGACTATGCATTTATTGAATTTGATAACAGAAGGGATGCATTGGATGCCATTCGTTCGCTTGATGGAAAGTATGGCTGGCGAGATGAGCTTTCTCACAATTCCTCTAGGGGGAATAACTCTTATTCACAACAACAATCTTATGTTGCACTATCTTTTTACAGCCACAATTCGACATGTGCTTACCCTAAGGGTTCTGAAACTCTATCTTCTATCTCCACGGTTGATTTGGAGACTTTGATTAAGAAAGTTATCTCTCGTCGTGAATCTTCATCTCCCTCTATTCTGTCTGCTACTCCAGGTAACGGATCTTGGTTTATAGATTCTGGTTGTTTTAATCATATGTCATCAGATTCTTCGATATTTACCAATATGGAACCTGTCTCTTACCCTTCTAATATTCGTATTGCTAATGGATCCACTTAAAAATTAGTCATGTTGGATCCATTGCTACAACCGAACTCACTGTTCCCGGTACATACTTTGCTCCTGACTTATCTTTCAATTTATTATCTGTTGGGTAACTTTGTGATCTTGGTCTTGATTTATATTTTTCTAAACATGGTTGTGTGATAAAGAATTCTCATACTGGTCAGCAGATTGGGAGATGACGTAAAGTCGATCGTCTATTTGAGTTAACTTCATTACATCTTCCATATCTCTATGAATGTTGTAGCCTCTACAAAAAACTTCCCATCTTTAGAGTTATGGCACTCTAGACTAGGTCATGCTTCTTTATCTCGTATCCGTATTCTAGCATCTAGTGGATATCTTGGGTCTGTTCATGATCAATCTTTTGACTATATTTTTTGTCAGTTGGGAAAATAACATTCTTTGCCTTTTAATTTAAGTGAGTCCACTTCTTCTAAGCCATTTGATATTGTCCATTCTGATATGTAGGGACCCGCTCCTGTTGCTACAATTGAGGGTTCTAGATACTTTATCATTTTTGTTGATGATTTTTCCTGTTTTACTTGGATTTATTTGTTGAAACGAAAATCAGATTTCTTGCAAACTTTTCGTGAATTTAGAAATAAAATCAAAACTAAATACCCCACCACTATAAAAATATTTCATTCTGATAATGCTGCAGAATATACCGATTCAGCGTTTCTTGCCATTCTTCATGAGGATGGTATCATTCCTCAAAAATCTTGTCCTGATACCTCAAATAAATAGGCGTGCTGAGAGAAAAATCGACATATTTTAGACACCACCAGATCTCTCCTTCTCCCACATAATGTTCCTGAACCCTTTTGGGGTAAGGCTGCTCTTACCGCAGTTTACACCATCAATCGGGTTCCCTCCTCCACTATTCATAATCAATCACCTTATGAGCGTCTCACTGGTGAACTTCCGAACTATAATAATTTGAAAGTATTTGGTTGTGCTTGTTTCGTTCTTCTTTAACCCTATGAGCGAACAAAGCTCGAACCTCGATCTCGTCTTTACTGTTTTCTTGGTTCTGGTATTGAGCATAAAGGATATCATTGCTATGATCCCATCTCCAAAAGGCTAAGAGTCTATCGTCATGTCACATTTTGGGAACACAAATCCTTTTCGAGTTTGTCCTCTTTCCATGTCTCATCTCCTGAGTCTTCTGGATATTTTACTCGTGTCACAATGTTTCCAGATGAGGTGCCTTCTATTTCAGGTCCTTCCAACTCAACTCTTGACTTAACTTTGACCCCTTTTGATTCTGCTACTTAGCATGTAGAGCCGCCTGCACCTCAGTATGTGGACCCTCCCCCTCGTCGTAGCACTCACGTAAGCCTTCCTCCTCCTCATCTTAATAACTATTTTTGTTATCCTGCTCTTGTTGCCCTCCATGAGCCTCAGTCTTTTCCAGAGGCCTCTTCTGATCCTCTTTGGCAACAATCAATGAATGAGGAACTAGATGCTCTGAGTAAGACGCGAACTTGGATCTGGTTTCTCTGCCTGTAGGCAAATCTTTGGTTGGTTGTAAATGGGTTTATACGATCAAAACCAAGTCTGATGGATCGGTTGAGCATTACAAAGCTCGGCTAGTCACGCGTTATTTTACACATGAGTATGGCATTGATAATGAGGAAATTTTTGCTCCTGTCACTTGCATCACATCGGTAAGATCCTTACTTGCAGTTGCCGCTGTACGAAAATGGGATCTTTTTCAGATGGATGTCAAGAATGCTTTTCTGAATGGTGATCTTTCCGAGGAGGTATACATGAAACCTCCTCCTGGTTATGATCATCCACCAAACAAGGTTTGCCTACTTCGAAAAGCATTATATGGTCTCAAGCAAGCTCCCAGAGCATGGTATGCCAAGTTCCACAGTACACTCGGACAACTTGGATTTACCATTAGCTCCTATGACTCAGTCTTATTCATCAAGAAGTCCTCTACAGATATTCTTCTTCTTCTGTTATATGTTGACGATATGATTATTACAGGTGATAATATCTATTGTATTCAAAAAGTAAAGAAGTTTCTTAGTGCACAATTTGAGATGAAAGATCTTGGACTAGTCTCTTACTTTCTTAGTTTGGAGGTCTCTAAATCCTCCACTGGTTATTATTTGTCTCAAACCAAATATGCATCAGATCTCATCTCTCGTGCTGGGATAATTGATGCTAAGACTGCTAACACTCCCTTAGAGACCAATGTCAAATTACGTCCAACTGATGGACAATTACTGAAGGATCCCACCCGTTATCATCAATTAGTCGGAAATCTAATATACTTGACTGTTGCTCGACGAGATATATCATATGTTGTTCACTTGGTGAGTCAATTCATGACGTGATCACGGTCTACACATTTTGTTACGGTTCTTCGAATCTTACGCTATGTCAAAGGTACTATCTTTCATGGCTTACATTTCTTATTCTCTTCGACCTTAGAATTGTATGCTTTCTCCGATGCTGATTGGGCAGATGATCCTACTGATCGAAGATCTACTACCGGCTACTGTTTCTTTCTTGATAGCTCTCTTATTTATTGGCGTTGTAAGAAACAATCTGTTGTTTCACGTTCCAGTTCAGAGTCTGAGTATCGTACCGTAGCTAACACCACTGCTGAGTTAGTATGGTTAAGATGGCTTCTTAGCGATATGGGTATTTCATTCTCCACCAGCACACCTATCCATTGTGACAGTCAAAGTGCTATTCAGATCACGCACAATGATGTCTTTCATGAACGTACAAAGCATATTGAGATTGATTGTCATTTCGTACGACATCACTTTTCTCAACGGACCCTATCACTCTCTTCAGTGGCATCAATTGATCAGACTGTCGATCTCTTCACGAAGACCTATCCACCAGGACTGTTTCATGCTCTTGTATCCAAACTCAATTTGATCTTTTTAGAATCACCTTGAGTTTGAGGGGATGTTAGAATATAATAATATGACCGTTGTAAATATGATCGTTGTAATCGTCCTATAAATAAAGGACTCATGTATAGATTTAGTTAACAGACTTTATATTATTTCAATATACAATTCAATATTTTTATCAGATGCGGTCGTGATTTGCAACGGTCACGTTACGGTGCCTCGGCTGCCTCATATTCCAGGTCCTGCATTGTCCCCCCCCCCCCCCCCCCCCCCCCCCTCCTCCTGATTTCATTACTTCTTACTTACAAGTAAGATATCATCTCATTGATCATTTCATGTGCTTATTATGGCTGGTTCAAAGGGCTTGTGATTGAAATCAAAAGATACTGTGACTGATTAGCTTGATAGGATGACTTTTTTATTTTTTATTTTTGGGATATGGAGCTTGATAGGATGTTGTTGGCTTAAATTACCTGAATTTGTTATGTTTGGAGAAGTGGCCTGGAAAGCAAACGCATAGTCATAATTACCGTGTCCCTGAACCTTTCAAGGATGAGGTTTGGCCTCTTGTCTTCTCACCAACACCAAATCATGTTGTTTCTACTTTCAAGCAAGATATCATCCCCTGATGTAGTATTTTTTCATCCCCTGATTTTTTTTTGAGGATTTTATTTTGATTCTCCCGAGATGTCTATCCATCAATACTTCCTGGCCATGGAACCCATTTCTTTCTTGCATTCTTCAATTGTGGTTTAGCCCTCATTACCGATCTTGGTTCAAAGCTACATGCTCAGTGTACTATCTAGTATCCTTGGGACTTATTTGATATCATTTTTTTTCACTGGCTAATGAAATAAAAATATTTGTTTCTAATTTTTGTTTCTAAAAATGATGAAAAAGAAGCAAAAAACAGATAACCCAAGAGGCGTATTGTTTTTTAAAACTGAAGAAACCAAAACCAGTAACAAAAACAAAAAAATCAATAACGAAAACCAAAATCATTTTACAAAAGAAAAAAGAGTTTGTGTAAAGGGATCTTAAATATTATACTCCAACAAAATAGAAACAGATAAAATCAGTTTCTAAAACTGATGAAAAGAAAAAAGCATAAAACAGATAACCTAAGAGGTTGTTTGGTATTACTTTTTAAAACTGGAGAAATTAAAATCAGTAAAAAAAAAAATCAATAACGAAAATCAAAATTATTTTACAAAATAAAATGAGTTTATATAAAGGAATCTTTAATATTGTACTAAGATTAAACAGATAAAATCAATTTTTGAAATTGATGAAAAAGAAGCACAAAACATATAACCTAACAGGCACTTTGGATTGCTTTTTAAAACTAGAAAAACCAAAACCTGTAACAAAACAAAAAAAATCAATAGCGAAAAGTAAAATAATTTTACAAAATAAAGTGATTTTGTGTAAAGAAATCTTAAATATTATACTTAGATGAAACTGAAAATAGAAAACCATTCTTTTTGGTTTTTTGTTTTTTGTCTCTGTTTCATTCGTTTAAAAAATTGAAAATAGAAAATTGTAAAAAAAAAAAGATACGAAACAGTTTTGTTATATCAGTCAGTGAAACGAAAATAGAAAACAAAAGTGATATCAAACAAGCTTGAAAAAATGGTTTTCAGTTTGTGTTTTCTGTTTCATACAAATACAATATTCAAGATATTTATAAAAAATCATTTTATTTGAAAAATGATTTCATTTTTCGTCACTGATTTTGTATTTTTGTTATTGATTTTGGTTTTCACATTTTTGAATCATAATACTAAACAACCCCTTAAATTTCAGGGTGTTTCTCTTTTTAGGGTGTTGAAGTGAACCTTTTTTAAAGTGCTGAAATGGACATGTTAAATGTTATTGCTTTTGTTTGTTACTGATCCTGGTTTTGTGATTAATTATAAGGAGAGCAATTTGAGCAGGTGGCTGTAATAATTGGCAATGGGGCAAATGCTTATGATATATAGAGGGATATCGCGAAAGTTGCCAAGGAAGTTCATTTGTCTTCCCGATCTCCTCTTGCAAAATTGTCTAGATTGAATGCTTATCCAAACATTTGGCTTCATTCAGGGGTGAGCACATGTAAGTTTTGAATGAGTAAAAGCAAGCATGATATGATCGATCCAAAAAGTTAGATCTAGAAATTTTTTTGATCTCTCACAAATCATTAATCTGTGGATGAAAGCTTCTTTAAATTTTTATTGTGCAGATAACTTCTGTGAGTATCACAAACAAGAAGTAGATTTCCTAAGAAATTGGAAATTGGGGCCTTACCATGTATAGAGTTCAGAAGGGATTTACTTGACACATTATGCAGCTTCTTAACAGGTTGTTTGTGCTAATGTAGATGGCAAGGTGACTTTTCAAGACGGGTCGGCAGTTCATGCAGATACCATGCTTCACTATACAGGGTATGTGTTTGCAAGAAAATCTGTTTATTCCGTTAATCTCATAACAATCTCATAACAGGTATGCATAGGTTTCATTGTGGCTTATTCCACAGGTACAACCATGATCATTCCTTTCTCAAGACAAATGGAATCATACCTATTGATGATGTAAGAATTGGATGTGTTTCAATAATCTTCAATTGTTCAAGATACAAGTATATATAACCTAATTCTACAGCATAAATGGAAAGTAATATATACATAATTAATCTAATGGATACAAATATTTATCCTAATTGATACAATTATATATACTTTCTTATTTCAATACTCCTCCTTAAGTTGGAGCATAAACATCAAATATGTCCAACTTGCTAGATATAGTATCAATGTGAGATTCTCGGAATGGCTTGATTAGGATGTCGGCGAGCTGAAAATTCATCCGAACCTGAATCAGCTGAATGCAAGGGGAACAAGATGATGTCCCTATGATAAGGTCTCTAACCAGGTAATAATCTACCTCAATATGTTTGGTCTGCTCAAGAAAAACTTGATTCTTGACGATGTGTATTGCTGCTTGATTGTCACAGTATAGTTTCATATGGCTATCTTGGTGAACACCTATCTCGTCGAGTAGAAGTTTTGTCCAAACTAACTCACAGGAGATGTTTGTCATTGCTCGATAGTCTGACTCCGTAGTAGATTGAGACACAATAGTCTGTTTCTTACTCTTCCAAGAAACGAAGTTACCACCAAAGAAGTCACAATATCCAATGGTGGATCTTCGACTAGTTGGGCAGCCTGCTCAATCGACATCAGTGAAGGCTGCTATCCCGTTGTGTCCCTGATCAGAGTATACTAATTATTTTCCTGAAGATCCCTTGAGGTATCTAAGGATCTATATCGCTGCATCCCAATAGATAGTGCGAGGGACAGACATGAATTGACTCACCACACTCAATATGATAGAAATGTGCAATCCATCTATTTGTATAGAAATTGATGTAACAAACTAAAATGTATAAATTGTAATATAGTTAGATTGTTTAGGCTAGAAGTCAAGTAGGAAGTTGCAGTTGAGGTCAGATGCAGGAGTGCAGACGGTTGCAGATGCAGAGAGCTGATGCAGACCACCTAGTGCAGACTTCTATAAAGACTCTAGACGAACATCTAACATATATACAAGCAACAAAAGGTATGAAAGCTTCACAACCAACTAACAAGGTACCTCAGACAAGTTCAAAATGAAAAAGAAATAGAAGTAATCACAATTAAAAGTGATCACGGCACTGAATTTGACCAAACAGGGATAGATGTCTACTGCAATGATAATGGAATCAAACACAACTTTTCAGCACCAACAACACCACAGCAAAATGGTGTGGCTGAAAGAAAGAATAGAACATTGATAGAAGCAACAAGAACAATGCTATTCACCCCCCCTGTAGGTTGAAACTCGAACCTTACACAATAGATAGATAATATCAGATCGAGCAACTGCCAGATAATTCAGCTTCCCAACCAATCTTCGATATCTCTCAGGATCATGTAGAAGTTCCCCATCCTTTGGTATCTGTTTGATCTCAGGAACCATCGATGAGTCAGCAGGCTTACATCCAAACAACTTGCATTCTGAAAGCATATCAAGGATATACTTCCTGTGACAGATAAGGATTTTGCCAATAGATCGTAGTACCTCAATACCAAGGAAATATTTGAACTTGTCCAGATCAATAATCTGAAATTACTCGCTCAAGAACTTCTTCACTGCAGAGATTCCATCAGCATCATCACCGGTAATGATCAAATCATCTACATACGTAACTAGAATGATGGTCTTCTTCTGTAAATATCTATAAAAGATTGAATGGTCACTAGTAGTCTTGGTCATGCCAAACTAACTGAGTGCTTGAGATAGGCGTCCGAACCATGCTCGGGGAGATTTATTGAGATCGTACAAAGATCATTTTAGGCCTTCTACTGAACAACAAACTTAGGTGTCTGAGGCATATATACCTTCTTCTCAAGAATGCCATTGAGAAATGCATTCTTGACATCAAGCTGGTGGAGTGGACACCGGCGCATGGCAGCAAGAGCAATGGAGATACGGACAGATACCATCTTGGCAAAAGGAGAAAATGTTTCCTCGTAGTCCACACCATAGGACTGAGAGTAGCCTTTGGCAACCAGCCGAGCTATGAGTAGGTTGAGCAACCTATCAGGATGAACCTTCACAGTGAATATCCATTTATAACCGACAACATGTTTGCCAAATGGAAGAGGATGGAGATCCCACGTCTCATTTTTTGCACAGAACTGACATTTCCTCCTCCATAGCACTAAACCACCCTCGATGTTGCAGGATCTCAGACACATTCTTAGGACAGAGTAACTGTCAAGACGGATAGTGAAGACATGTTAGCCAACAGATAAGGCAGAGTAGCGATAGAATTTGTGGACTGGATACTTAGTACTGTGACAGCAGGGTTGTCCTTTTCGGATAGGAATGAGAATGTCAAGGTCGGAGAGGGGAGATGGTGCAGGGTCAGGATTTGATGGAAGTATAGCGGGTTGTTCAGGTTCAGAAATTTGTGAGGGTGTAGGTACAGGAGACGCACAAGATGCATGATCCTGTATAGTCTGAACAAAGTTAGTATCAGAATAGAGATTCTTACCCCTTCGAGTGTATACCTCAGTAGTCGTTGGCCCAGAAGATGTCGGTAGTCCACCACTCGCCGACGGTGAAGAAGAAATGTTTGAAGTTTCAAAGTATTCCAGTAAAGACACAGGTGGGGCAGGAGTGAGACTCAGAATGTAGGTAGTATGGTACAGACTCTATAAAGGTAACATCAGGGGATATAAAATACTGGTTTAGTATAGAACTATAGCATCGATAACTCTTTTGAGTACCAGAGTAGCCCACAACGGCATCTCAAGGACTTAGGGTCAAGTTTTGTACCATCAGATCGGGTATCATGGACATAATAAACATAATCAAAAACTTTAGGTATAATAGAAAATAAAGATACAAACGGGTACAGGACATTATACGGTATTTTATCATCAAGTACAAACGATAACATGCGATTGATCAAGTAACAGGCAGTGAAAACCACATCTGCCCAGAAGCGATGAGGTACATGTTCATGAATCATCATAGTACGAGTCACCTCAAGGATGTGTCTGTTTTTGCATTCAAGGACCCTATTCTGTTAGGGTGTGTAAACACAAAATGATTCATAAACAATATCATGATTATTCTTGTATTGCACAAATTCACTCGAAAAATATTCTTTCGTATTATCAGTACGAAAGAGTTTTAACGGTTGTGTGAAATTGAGTTTGAACAAGAAAACATAAAATCATGAATTTTGAAAGAATTTCTTGTCAAGATTTAATAATAAAAAATCAAGTGATACGTGAGAAATCATCCACAAAAGTACTGAAATAACGAAAATCTGATATTGACTCAACTGGGTAAGATCCCAAACATGTGAATATATTAAAACAAAAAGACTATTAGACTGACTAATAAACCTGGGTGGATGGGGAGCACGGACATGCTTCCTTTGGATACAGGACTCATAGACTAATTCTAAAATAGATTGAAACTCTGGACGGATCTTCTTCAACATCGAGAGAGATGGATACCCTAACTGACAATGAACCTTCTTAGCATTGACGGTACTCAGGTAAGCCATCCTCTGGGGTGAGCCCTCCATACGATACAAACGCTTATCGTTATATGCAGTGTCAATCAACTTGTTTGTTCCCAGTTCCTGAAAGGTACATTTAGATGGGTGAAGGTAATTGAGCAATATAACTATTCTGTTATTTTTCTCACAGACATGAGGTTCTCAAGAAAAGAAGGGACATAGATCCAACTCCTTCTATACAACAGGTTGAACCATTAGTGATTTGAACAAGGGATTGTTTAGGTATGGTGAGATCAGATAGTATACTCTTATTACCACTCATGTGATCAGTGGTACCAAAATCAATAATCTAAGATGATTTAGATGTTATAAAACATTTAGAAATCATACCTTAGTGGATTAAAGTAGCCCTCGGAATTTATGGTCGAAACAATGTATTGGAATGTGATGCTTGTAGTTGTTTCAATTCGTGCATGAGAAATGCAAGTTTCTCCAAATCACTGCGTTCAACAGAAGCATTCACATTCTGAACTGTTCAGTGGTAGTTAGCTAAGCGCGAGGAGGACGAAGTGAACCTTGAGGATGCTTTGGGCAATCTAATTTCATGTCTCCCCATTCCTTGCAATAGTGGCACTGTATGTTCTTATCAGTAGAGTTTCCTTCAATTCCTCTATAGTAGCTTCTGAGTCAGAGAGATTAAATACCTGCTTTTGTTATTCTTTTTCCATGAGGAATAGCTAAGCATTTGACATGATATCTTCATCATTAGAGTCGGTGTCGCTCTATGTCTTTGTTGCATATGTCTTGCCTCTTTCCTTCTTCCTAGGGGCAATCTTGTTGTGGTCCTTTTTGAATTTTGGTGCAGATGAATCTTGGGTTGGTCATCTGCATTGAGTAACAAAGTGTCCTGGTTTGCCACAGTTGTAGCAGACTTTCTTGTCTGCATCTTTGGTTTTTGAGGGAAAGTTCTTTTTGAAGGTTCTTTTTTTGAATAGTTTGTTGAACTTCTTCCCCATGAGTGCCAGTTCTTATGATAGATCTTCTTCACTTGCAGACGAGGTGTCAGTGTTCTCTTGAGCAGAAGGAGTAAGTTGGAGATTCTCCACTGTTAGGACATTTAGGAAACTTTGGTGATGCCATTGTTGATGATAATCTTCACACAAACAAACTGTTAGTAACTTCTTTGTAAGTATAATATGTGACATTTTCTTTCCAATAACGGCTAAGTCTGGAAAGTCAGGCTTTGATACCAATTGTAAGGTTCGAGTTTCAACATAGAGGAGGTGAATAGGTTGTATAAGATTTTAAGGATCTTTTTCTGCGGATTACTTGTTTTGTGGAGACTATTGCTATATGCAGACTACTAGGTAGCCTGCAGATAACAATTGATAGTCTGTAGTAGTGATTGGAAATTCTTTGAGTTTATCCCTTTTTGGGTGTGATGATTTATTAGAAACAGTTATAAATATCAATGTAATGAAAAGCAATAGTTAGACACACTATTTATATTGGTTCAGACACTCGATATCAAATGATGATCGAGAGTTTAGTCCAGTCTTTCCTTGGTGACCAGTGTAGTCAAGCCAAGAGGTGAATATCACTATCTTCTTGTTTTAGATTACAAGAGACTTTCCTTTTACAAGTTATCTAACTTATATGAAAGACAAAGAACATAGATGCTTTACACAAATCTAAGCTTTGGACTCTACTGGAAGATTTTGTTCTTCTGCAAACTAGTAACACTTTCAACTCTATCTTCACGACTTAGCTTTCTTGAGTAATCTTTGAATTGCTAGATTGATTCGGACTCTTTGCTTTTCAATCCAAGTTCAACAACACTCTCAATAAGCCTCACCGGTTCTTTTTTAAAGGCTTAAGGAACGAACCTTTGTAGACAATGCACTCTTCCTAGTAGTCAATTATGCCCAGAAACTGTGCCGTTACTACTTTAACTCAAATCCTCGCTTGACTGACTTCAAACCTCCGATCCCACCCTGGCAATCACCTCTCCTGCAATCCAGTTTGCTGTAACTTCTAGTCTGTACTCAATCTCTGTTACAATCCTAGTTTGCATCCAGTCTCTGTTGTAACCTTGTCTGCACTCAGATCTGACTCAGTTTATGCCTTGCCATGTTGGTCCTCATCTGCAAGCTCAGTCCTTCTTCCCGAAGCCTTTGAGTTCTTTTATTACTTATCAATGCACTAGCTGTTCATCCAAACTTGTCTGTAATAGTTTGCAGCTGGTGGCTTGCACGATCTTTATTTATCTACAACCGTCTGCTCACTGGAATCTGACCTAGACTATAATTACCTACTTGACTTGTAGTCTAAACATACTAACTATATTATAACTAATACATTTAAGTTTTGTTACATCAATTTCTATACAAATGTAGGGATTGCACATTCCTATCAATTGTTTTATACCCTTGTCCTTGTAGGACTCGATTTCGGTTATGGGTAGTGTAGTGCTCTTCTCAGACGAAAACATCTCCCGTAAAAGATGATATGTGACCTCTGGTGATGACATCGTAGACTGACTAAGGAGAATCGATCGAACGGAAGCATACTTAATCGACATGCCCCCATTAAATAAAAGGGTACTCAGCCGTTCTCTGAGTTTCTCAGAGGTGACGGGATCTGGACTATAGGGAAACAGTTCGTTCATCTCATCATCAATATTCTTGAACTTACTGTAGTACTGCTGGAGGATAGCATCACCCTGGTCACAACGTGCATGTGTTTGAAAGACAGCATATGTATGTGTCATATTTTTCTTTTCTATATAGGTGGCATGGAGATGATTTCACAACTTCTTGGTTGTCTTAAAGATGTGAATTATGGAAAGAATATCAGGCTCCATGGTATTCCACAGAATCATGAGAATCGAACTATCCTCAACCGACCAGTTTTCGGTGATTGGATTTTGTGGTTCATCTGTCAGGTACTTCCATTTTCGAAGAGATTTCATTCCAATTTCAACAAATTCTAACCATTGTACCCAATTGAAACTAAAAAGATTAACAGAAATCTTCAAATGATGATGTGAAGATACGGATACCTGATGTTGTACTATAGACCTCACTTGATTCTAATCGGTTGTCATTTGGAAAATGAAGACAGACTAATTTGAGAACAATTGAGCAGATTTGATCACTGACGGATAAAACAGGTGCTAGATGACCACCAGAATAGGCGACGCGTGCGGTGGCCTCAGTGGGCAGATCCGGCTGCGCAGGGGCGGCTTCAGTCGGCGTGTATCAGAATCAGGACGCCAACAACATACAGATGCGTAGCTGGGCTGCTGTATACGGCCGTAGCCGTCAAATGAGACAAAAACAATATTGTCCACGTAACCTTCCTGGACTACACTTTCAACTTGCACATGTCTTCTTCTTCAAAGGTCAAAAGAAGACCAGGCACCTCCTTGAACTCTCGTACACGCCACACAAGGTTGAACCAGTTCCACTGAGAAACAATTCAAGAGCCCACAAACAGCTCCACGAGATATGTCCTCCCAAAAAAAAAAAAAAAAAACACAGCACGATCGTCGAAAAACAGACTACCTTTGAAACCGCGTCTCTTCTCCAAACACGACCTGACCAGACCCGAACCAAGTCTGAACGATTCCTTCTCGAACCAACGCTGCTCAACAAACCAGATCCAAAGGAGGAACCAGATCCACACGAAGAACCAGATCCGTGCAACGAACAAGATCAGTGCGACCCAGCCTTGAAAGAACGCCTCTTACTCTTGCCGTGAATCTGCTAGTGATCGCCAAAGATCGCCGGAAAGAGCCGTGAATGTCGCGGTGAACAGGAACCCGATGGTGGTCTGGCGGCTAGAGTTTCAGATCGGTGCTGGCTCTATACCATGTAAGAATGGGATGTGTTTCAATAATCTTCAATTATTCAAGATACAAACATATATGGACATAAATGAAAAATAATATATACACCGCTAGATATAAATATATCCTAATTAATGCAAATATATCTTTTAACATATTTTAACATACAAGCATGTCTTTCTACCAGATCTTTCTCCTGGCCTCTCTTTTGTGGGATTCTAAAGGGGTTTTCACTCTTGAGTTTCTTTATGATTGATAAATGGTTGCTGCTTTCTCTCTGTTCATTGTGGATCTTGGATGGATCGTTATTTTATGATCTGAAGTGTTTGCCTCTTTTTGAACATCCAGTAGGATATGTACCTAAATCTCGTGGAGAACAGATGATGCGTTATCAGAGTCTCTTGGGAGATTCTTTCCCTTGATCTCGGACTTTTTTTTTTTTTTGGGGGGCCAAACTTCAATGCGATAGGAGATTCATATTAGTATTCCTTGCTATCTGTTGGGGCCAAGTTTTGTATTACTATTAAACAGACAAACTGATTGAGCTATATATGGTGATAATGGTAGACTAAGCTAGTCCTTATGATGGAGCTACAATCGAAGTGGATAGCACAAGTCTTATCCGGCAAGGTATCCCTTCCATCCAAGGAGATTATGATAGTAGATATTGACTGTTACTTCCGTCAAATGGAGGAATTGAAGAGGCCCTTTCACCAAACACATTTTCTTTTCAATCCTGAAGAGGTTAGTTGCCACGTTTCCTAACTTGTTTTGGAAGGTTTCCCGTATACTAGGAGTAGCGCCTAAATGCATCTTGTTTCCTGTTGTTGTCTAAACCCTGTTACTCTGATTGATTGGGAAACCTAATCTTCGTTTGGGTTCGGTTATGGTTCTTCACTATGATTGGCAGTTTGGGTACTTGGACTGGATAGCTCAACAAGTTGGGAGTCCACCAGTTGAAGAATGGAAGGAGGAGATGTACAAAAAGGTGATTAAGCAAATTGAATGTCATGATGATGAGTTCAGGGATGATTGAATGGACTGCTGGATGTATCACTCCAATGAGATCTATCTCGAGTTTCCAAGTATTACTCCCTTCTTTCGCTTATCCTGAATAAGTCATTCTTGCGTATGATCAATCCCCAAATATTCAAGTTCTTGTTGTGGGAACCTATTTTCCTTATTTTGTGACTGTTTTATTACCAAATAAAGAGTTGGCTTTCTGTTTTTGATAGAGTTTGACGTTGTGGGTAGTAATATCAGAAAAACTTTCCTGACTTACTCTTCATTTCACGCACAATCCAACACGTAAATCATATGAGCTGAATCCTGTGGACTATATTAGGACGGGACCTGACTTTACCGACTGACAAGCTGTTCTCCTGCTCTGACGGCTTGTTAACTATCGTGGCTGTGTGCCCTGATGTGCTTCATGCCTCTACTCTGCCCATGCTCACCACCCGATAAAGAGCTAGCTAGACTACTGAGGCCAATGAACTGGACCTTGCAACGACCGGATATGGGGTTTCAGTGGAGACATCTGGACCAGGTTCCTGTTTGTTGTTTTTTGACATTTTGATGGGTTCACTTCAAAGTTGATCATGCTTCAGCAATGGTTCTTAGTTCTTAGTTACGTTAAGGGTAATTGTTACTCACACCTCCCACGCCTCAGCCCCTATACAAATGAAGGTGAATAATGAAGGGGAGAGGGGGTGATTAGCACCTCGCTGTGTTAAAAGAAGGGTGTGATGGGAGGGAGAGTCCCTCACAATTAGGAAGCATACCACATCAATGTGTAAAAACCTTATTACTAAGGGATTATCTGGTATTGTTTCCCTTTTTTTGTTTTTTGTTTTTTGTTTTAATTTTATTGACTGACAGAACAAAACTATTTGATATTATTTTCGTTTTTTATTTCATATTTTCTATTTCATCAAAATATAGTATTCAAGATTTCTTTTAAACAAAAAATTATTTAATTTTAAAAAAATGATTTCGTTATTTTGTTTTTTGGATCTCAAGAGCAAAATCAAAAACGGCCCCTGGGGAGGCAATTTTGTTTTGATTGAATTGCTGATGTTGGCAGGAATTATCTGGTGACACTAAAGGAGAGGGAATGAAGCGAGAGATCTATCTACAGGAAAGAAATCTATCTCTAGGAGGTCAATAAAGATGCACAAACTTGGTACTACTAGCTCGCCAAGTAGACAGAAACAACCTAGTAGTGATAAAAAAAAAAGGGGCCATGGCCGATAGTGATGATGAGCTAGCTAGTCAGCCATGATCGTTCAATTGATGTATACCTACTTCCACGGCCATGCTCCATGCCATGCCCAGCCGTCGGAAGGGGGGCCGACAACAATTGATTTCTAATCGATCCGGTGTGTTATTCCGGGTGAGGAAAAGGAAGGAATTAAGAGGATCACATTATCTCGTTCACAAATATGATTTTATAAATATGATATTTATAAGTTTTTAAATGAGAGATTGAAAAAGGTTAAGAAAGATAATTGGATTGTTTTTTTTTTTTTAATCAATCCCTTAAAATTCGAAAAGATTATCGATTTAAAATAATATAATTATCAACTAAATAAAAGATATAATATTTATTACTTATAATTTTTATAAATATATACTAAAATTAAATGATTTTTTTTTTTTTTCAATTCACAAACAATGTGCGTGTTGATGTCCTATCACTCTTCTTCCTTCACATCCCCTCCTCTCCTTTTCCTTCGTCTCCTCTTCCATTTCATTCAGGTAAAACTCATAAACAGATTTTTGAAATTTGTTTCAATAAACTCATTGATCAAATTGTTGTATTTTTTATGTAAAAGACGGTGTATAAGATAGCAGCCATTTTACATGTTCCATTATAATTGGTCAAAGAGAAATCCTATGGATAATAGTTTTGATAATCTTTTTTGGATATTCTTTTTTTTTTTACCATTGAAAATAATAATAAGTTTCTATACAAGCTATGGAGGGGATAAGTCAACATCAGCCATATCCCTGATCTTCCTGCCTAATGATTAGAAACCTAAGCTTTTATGCAGGATTGCATACACACATATTACAAGTGTTACAAGAGTTTTCCCTCGAATATATACAAACGATTTAGCCATCCAGCTTGATCTTCTAGTTGATCAGTAGTTTCTTCTCATCCTCATTGAGACGCTTTTTCCTAACATAGGTAATGTCCATAACTGTTTTGAACATGTAAGTCTTAATAACATGTTTGCATGACTTTACGATGCAAAAACTGATGTCATTCCTGTGCTTCTAAATAATGTATGTCAAGTTGCAAAACAGAATACCTTTGGAACCCTCTCTCGGAGATGATTTCATGCGTGCGTAGTCGAGAATCTCCTCTTTCTCCTATCATTCCAAAGATAGACATCCGTCCCTCCATGAATAACATGAAGGATATTCTTTTTATCTTTTCTTAATTATTGAATTTTTATGAAAATCTATTTATATTGCTAATAATTAACTCAAATCAACATATTTTCTTCGTTTCATATTAATCGCAACGTTTTTTATTTGATCAATCTAATTTTTTTAAATTTTTTCTTTTTTGATAATATTTTAATATAAAAAAAATATGAAATCAATCCTATTTATTACAATAGATGATATATTATCTTTTTTTTATAATATTACAGTAAACATTCAATATAACAAAAAAAACATTTTTTTTTATCAAAAATTATATAAAGTCAATATTCATATAAATTTTTATATTGAATTAAAATATTTCAATAAGAAAAATATTAAAAAACAATGGAAAAAGAATACTCAAAACAATTATACTTGTTAACATTTCCATTGGTCAAATAAAGCGGCACCATTGTTAGTGGCATGGTGCGGCTACTCTTTTGTTACTCCAAAAGAAAATCAATCAAATCAAACAAAACAAAAAGAAGTGGCCTTCCACTCACTCCTTCACATCGCAATGTCCTCTCCACGTCATTTCATTTCATTCCTTTCTTGCACAGAACACCTCACTCTCTCACTTCTCTCAATTTGGCAGGGTGTTGCAGATATTGAATTTCGAAGACAAGAATCACTTGCTTTCTGTCACATCCCAACAAAGCAAAGAACCCAGATGTCAGTGAGAGAGTAGTAGAAAATGGAGGAAGGAGGAGGATTCCTAGCTAAACCTCCTCAAATTTCCCAAATGTTTCAAAAATTTGCCCTCTCCTTCAAAGCCAAAGCCTTCGAATTCTTCGCCGACGACGATGACGACCATCACCCATCGTCATCATCGACCAGCGCCTACGATGCCGCTGACCACCACTCCAAGACACTCCCTGTGCTCCACTGCCAGGAGGAATCACCAGAAACTCTCTGTGCTCCCCAGCAAACACAAGGTAGGTCGTCGAATAGGCAGTTCAACCAGACCCTAATCACCTCTCTTTTCGCAACCCTTTCGTCGTTCGAGGCCGCTTATCTTCAATTGCAGATTGCGCATGTCCCTTTGGACGAGGACGCTGTTAGGGTTGCTGACAAGGCCCTCATCTCCCACCTCCAAACCCTCTCCGAATTCAGGCGGCTGTACAAGAATTACTACCACAACCCTAATTTCAGTGTTGAATTCTCAACTGGGTCTTGCTTGGAATTCCAAGTTAACGAGAACCAGGGCAGACTCAGGGCTCTGAAGTCCGTCTTCAACCGTTTGCAGTCTGAAATCGACCTCAAGGATGACCAGGTTTCGGGGCTCAGGACGAGCTTGGAGGAGCTGCAGGGCCTGAATTCACAGCTATCAGACAATTTGGATCGAAATCGTGAAGTCATGTTAACGGTTAAAGTCTTTGATGGGATGCTGGGAGACGGGTGTAGGGCGATTCACAGATTTGCAGGTCGTCTGATTGAGTTGATGAAGACAATGGGGTGGGACTTGGACCTGGTGGCTTCTTCTGTTTACTCTGATGTTGGTTACGCCAAGAAACGACATAACCGATATGCATTCTTATCGTATGTATGTTTGAAGATGTTCCAAGGGTTTGATTCAGAATGTTATGGGTTTTCAAGTGAGAATGGAAGTCTCTCCGATGGCCATGTGGAATCGGATGGCAGGAAAGTTAGTGGCTTGAAGCAATTGACTGATCATATATCAAGTAATCCAATGGAAGATCTCAAGATGAATCCGAATGGGGCATTTTCTAGGTTCTGTGAAGGAAAGTATCAAGAACTTATCCATCCCACCATGGAGTCCTCAGTTTTCAGGTGTTTTGATGAACAAGAGTCTGTCATCAAGTCATGGAAATCTTTGAGCGACTTCTATGAGTTGTTTGTTAATATGGCTAGCTCGATCTGGACACTTCATCGGCTTGCCTTTTCTTTTGACCTTCCTCCAAAAATTTTCCAAGTTGAGAGAGGGGCTGAATTCTCGATGGTGTATATGGAAGATGTCACAGGGAGGTTCAAGTATCCTGGTAAGGAAAGGCCAAAGGTTGGATTCACAGTGGTACCCGGGTTCAAGATTGGCCAGACAGTTATACAGTCACAGGTTTATTTAGGAATCAAATTTACAGAGTGAGAACCAAAAGTTGCCCGCCGATGCAAATTTGTATTCATTCAGAAACAGATGAAGCTGAGTTGCAACGCCCGAAGAATATTCAAAATGGGCTTTCTGTCATTTGTTGCTTCAATTGCCT